>QNTS01003705.1:60866-104316 GCA_003317085.1 Hucho hucho | reverse complement strand
ATTTATTTGCAAATTATGGTGGAAAATAAGTATTTGGTCAATAACAAAAGTTTATCTCAATACTTTGTTATATACCCTTTGTTGGCAATGACAGAGGTCAAACGTTTTCTGTAAGTCTTCACAAGGTTTTCACACACTGTTGCTGGTATTTTGGCCCATTCCTCCATGCAGATCTCCTCTAGAGCAGTGATGTTTTGGGGCTGTCGCTGGGCAACACGGACTTTCAACTCCCTCCAAAGATTTTCTATGGGGTTGAGATCTGGAGACTGGCTAGGCCACTCCAGGACCTTGAAATGCTTCTTACGAAGCCACTCCTTCGTTGCCCGGGCGGTGTGTTTGGGATCATTGTCATGCTGAAAGACCCAGCCACGTTTCATCTTCAATGCCCTTGCTGATGGAAGGAGGTTTTCACTCAAAATCTCACGATACATGGCCCCATTCATTCTTTCCTTTACACGGATCAGTCGTCCTGGTCCCTTTGCAGAAAAACAGCCCCAAAGCATGATGTTTCCACCCCCATGCTTCACAGTAGGTATGGTGTTCTTTGGATGCAACTCAGCATTCTTTGTCCTCCAAACACGACGAGTTGAGTTTTTACCAAAAAGTTCTATTTTGGTTTCATCTGACCATATGACATTCTCCCAATCCTCATCTGGATCATCCAAATGCTCTCTAGCAAACTTCAGACGGGCCTGAACATGTACTGGCTTAAGCAGGGGGACACGTCTGGCACTGCAGGATTTGAGTCCCTGGCGGCGTAGTGTGTTACTGATGGTAGGCTTTGTTACTTTGGTCCCAGCTCTCTGCAGGTCATTCACTAGGTCCCCCCGTGTGGTTCTGGGATTTTTGCTCACCGTTTTTGTGATCATTTTGACCCCACGGGGTGAGATCTTGCGTGGAGCCCCAGATCGAGGAAGATTATCAGTGGTCTTGTATGTCTTCCATTTCCTAATAATTGCTCCCACAGTTGATTTCTTCAAACCAAGCTGCTTACCTATTGCAGATTCAGTCTTCCCAACCTGGTGCAGGTCTACAATTTTGTTTCTGGTGTCCTTTGACAGCTCTTTGGTCTTGGCCATAGTGGAGTTTGGAGTGTGACTGTTTGAGGTTGTGGACAGGTGTCTTTTATACTGATAACAAGTTCAAACAGGTGCCATTAATACAGGTAACGAGTGGAGGACAGAGGAGCCTCTTAAAGAAGAAGTTACAGGTCTGTGAGAGCCAGAAATCTTGCTTGTTTGTATGTGACCAAATACTTATTTTCCACCATAATTTGCAAATAAATTCATTAAAAATCCTACAATGTGATTTTCTGGATTTTTTTTCTTCATTTTGTCTGTCATAGTTGAAGTGTACCTATGATGAAAATTACAGGCCTCTCTCATCTTTTTAAGTGAGAGAACTTGCACAATTGGTGGCTGACTAAATACTTTTTTTCCCCACTGTATGTTCTGTTATCATGACTTATGTCTTTAGCCGGTGCATTTATTAATTGTGAAACGATTGTCTGACTTGCATGTTATGAAGTGCCTCAGCTGACACCACAGAATAGCCAAGCGTGGCTGAATTCCAAATCAACTCTTCCCCTCTATTCTATGGATAGGTGTGAGCAATAGGGTGAATATTCCTCCTAGCCAATCAGAAGGCAAGATGAAGCAAGGCAATCACCATGATATGTGATTTAACCTGTCCGATATCATCGGTGCATAGGGGGTAGAGGGGCTAGGGACTAGGGTCGGTTTGGATTTTAGCAGATTATTGACAAGCATTAACCGGCAAAATAGCGGCAGGTGACGATTTGATATGAACCCAGATTGTGCTACATTTAGCATGTCTATAATAAAGATGATTCTGAATTACAAAAACCCTCTTTTGGATGAGCAGGTTGTCTTGGTGTGAGATTGTAATTGAGTTGTGTGGAAAGCCTGATGAGATTTCACTCAGTGGTCACCCATGGGTAACTCTCTAAGTTCCCTAAGGGACATTTTCATCAACCCCTATTTCATATAGAAGACTTAGAAATAGTTATTGTGCTGCTACCATTTTTAATTCTGTGTTGCAGCTCGAGTCCAACTCACCACACTCTTGGATGCATCCCAAATGGCACTCTATTCCCTATATAGTGCACTACTTTTAACCAGAGCCCTATGGTCAAGGGTACTAAAACGAAAATAAGGTGCCATTTGGGACGAACACTTTATGTAAACTCTCAACAATCTTGAGCTTTCAAGGTTAGGTCCACTGTCTGCAAACAGACCAGCTAATACATATGAGCATTAGGCTAATCAGGTTAAATTATAATAAAATAAAGTTTCAGGAAATAACTGTTCCTCAGGGAGACAGGCTGTCATGTAGATGGGTCTAACTCCTTTTTATTATAAATATATCTCCCTTTTCTCTCTCTCTCGGTTTAACCTCCCTCTCTCCCTCTGTTTTTCTAACAATGTTTCTCTCCACAGCAGCATGAGGCCTCCAGCTCTGACACTCACTGTGTGCTAAAGGTCAGAGTTGTTCTCATGTTGAACATGCTTTCAGGGGCACAAGGACAACATTCATAATATTCATAATACCCATATACCCATATACAGTTGAAGTCGGAAGTTTACATACACCTTAGCCAAATACATTTAAACTCAGTTTTTCACAATTCCTGACATTTAATCCTAGTAAAAATTCCCTGTCTTAGGTCAGTTAGGATCACCACTTTATTTGAAGAATGTGAAATGTCAGAATAATAGTTAATTTCAGCTTTATATTTAGATTTTCTTTCTTTCATCACATTCCCAGTGGGTCAGAAGTTTACATACACTCAATTAGTATTTGGTAGCATTGCCTTTCAATTGTTTAACTTGGGTCAAACGTTTCCCACAAGCTTCCCACAATAAGTTGGGTGAATGTTGGCCCATTCCTCCTGACAGAGCTGGTGTAACGGAGTCAGGTTTGTAGGCCTCCTTGCTCGTACATGCTTTTTCAGTTCTGCCCACACATTTTCTATGGGATTGAGGTCAGGGCTTTGTGATGGCCACTCCAATACCTTGACTTTGTTGTCCTTAAGCCATTTTGCCACAACTTTGGAAGTATGCTTGGGGTCATTGTCCATTTGGAAGACCCATTTGCAACCAAGCCTTAACTTCCTGACTGAGGTCTTGAGATGTTGCTTCAATATATCCACATAATTTTCCGTCCTCATAATGCCATCTATTTTGGGAAGTGCACCAGTCCCTCTTGCAGCAAAGCACCCCCACAACATGATGCTGCCACCCCCGTGCTTCACGGTTTGGATGGTGTTCTTCAGCTTCTTATTATGGACAAACAGTTCTATTTTTGTTTCATCAGACCAGAGGACATTTCTCCAAAAAGTATGATCTTTGTCCCCATGTGCAGTTGCAAACCGTAGTCTGTCATTTTTTATGGCGGTTTTGGAGCAGTGGCTTCTTCCTTGATGACCGGCTTTTCAGGTTATGTTGATATAGGACTCGTTTTACTGTGGATATAGATACTTTTGTACCTGTTTCCTCCAGCATCTTCACAAGGTCCTTTGCTGTTGTTCTGGGATTGATTTGCACTTTTCGCACCAAAGTACGTTCATCTCTAGGAGACAGAACGTGTCTCCTTCCTGAGCGGTATGACAGCTGCGTGGTCCCATGGTGTTTATACTTGCATACTATTGTTTGTACAGATGAACGTGGTACCTTCAGGCATTTAGAATTTTTTTTCTGAGGTCTTGGCTGATTTCTTTAGATTTTCCCATGATGTCAAGCAAAGAGGCACTGAGTTTGAAGGTAGGCCTTGAAATACATCCACAGGTACATCTCCAATTGACTGATGTCAATTAGCCTATCAGAAGTTTCCAAAGCCATGACATCCTTTTCTGGAATTTTCCAAGCTGTTTAAAGGCACAGTCAACTTAGTGTATGTAAACTTCTGACCATCTGGAATTGTGATACAGTGAATTATAAGTGAAATAATCTGTCTGTAAACAATTGTTGGAAAAATTTGGTGTGTCATTCACACAGTAGATGTCCTAATCGACTTGCCAAAACTATAGTTTGTTAACAAGAAATGTGTGGAGTGGTTGAAAAACAAGTTTTAATACAACCTAAGTGTATGTAAACTTCCGACTTCAACTGTATATACAGTATCTACCCTTAAGACTCAAGTATCCCTGCACATTTTAAATATGGTATTGGCACTGACCCTGTATATAGCTTACTTACATACTTGTGTTTTTTTTAATCTACTTTACTTTATAGTACAACTGATATTGATTACTGCATTTTTGGGAAAGAGGTCGCCAAGAAAGGCATTTCACTGTTTGTCAGGCTAAGTGTGACTGGTGAAAGGAGTCAGGCACAGGAGAGCAGAAATGCGTGTACAAGGTATTTTAATACAAACGCACCAGTACCAAAAAATACAAACTATCAGGTGCGGGAAAAATACCTGTCACAAAAACACTATAACAAAACCCGAATACAAAACCAGCCGTCAGAAATGCCAGAACATAAACAATCACGCACACAAACATGGGAGGAACAGAGGTTGAAATAATAAACATGTGATTGGGGAATTGAAACCAGGTGTGAAAAAACCAAAGACAAAACAAATGGAAATTGAAAAATGGATTGGCAATGGCTAGTAGACCGGTGACGTCGACCGCCGAACGCCGCCCGAACAAGAAGAGGGACCAACTTCGGCGGAAGTCGTGACACTGTTTTTGTTCACGTGACACTATAACTTGAAATTTTAAACACACACACACAGTCACACCAGCCAGCTGAATGTTAAGCAATGTTTGCCTATCAAATCTCACAAGCCTTTAATCTAGAACACACTGCGCAATCCCCTGTTATATGAAGGCAAACGAGTGACATCTCACGACACACACAGACACCATCGTCTTAGGGCTTAACCTCCCTCCTATCTCCCCCATATCTCACACTCAGGTGTGAAATTGCCCTCAAACACAAAGACAGAATCAAACCAAATCAAACGGCTGGGGGAAGGAGGAGAGATCTGACGTTTGAAATCCCTGTGGTTTTCCCGAGCAAGGAGGAATGAGGAATACGTTTAGCTAATTGGCGTGTCGGTTCAGCCGCCCAGGGAAATGACTCCACTTGAACCCGTCACTAGACTTCTGCTACAGTCAGAGAAGAGTTTCCCTGGCATTGAAATTGTTTTTATTAGCTAGGCTTTGCTCTGCTTAAGGTTGCAAAATTCTGGTAACTTTCACAAATTCCCAGGTTTTCCAGAAATCCTGGTTGGAATATTTCCGGAATCAGGAGGGAATAAGAAGGAATCCTCAAAACACTCTTTCTGGTAAACATGGGAATTCTGGGAAAGTTACTGGAATTTTTCAACACTAAATCTGTTAGAATGTCTTCTACCACAAGAATGAGGCACTACTTAGTTAGGTGTTGAAAAGTATAGGGTTGGAAAGTTATAGGAACTAAACATAAGCAATACCTACAATATAATGTATTTGGTTGTACTTTTATATGAACAGCTGCTGTTTTTAAAATGTGTATGGCAATATAATTCATACATCATTTATTGTCACTGCCATTTAAAACAAAAGATGGCTACTGTAATATCCTTCCAAAAGCACAAACAACTGAAACTAACTGGTTCAAAGTCCCCATTCCAAAGCACAATACCTAATGGTAGTTAATATTTGGCCAGAAGTATTTCTGGGACACCGGTCTTCTACAGAAGTTTAGTCAAGAGTGGCCCCAAACCTTTCCCTTTCTATTCCTGTTTCATTGATTTTAACCTCTTAAACGTAATGGCAGAAATGTTGATTTCCACCTAAATAGACATACCTTAAAGTAACTGCTTTTAATAAGCAGTTATATGATAAGGATATTCATAAACTTGGTATCATTGGAAACCACACACCTGGGAGATTGAGGAAATGGTCAGAACACAGATAGGAATGGCACAGTTCATATCAGTAAACGGTTTTATTTTTAAAGTAATCTTTCATGGACAAGCTATAGGTCAATTATTGATTAATAGAGCTGGAAACACATCAGATGTCTTCCACAGCAAATCAAAAACTTCTGGGGAAAAATACCATCTGGGATTGACAGATATAACAGCTAGAACTTTACAGACGTTTAATAAGGGGTGTCAGGTGGGGTCAAAGGACATCTCCAAGTGTCCACTCAACCTCCCCAAAGGGTCCTAAGTGTGTAAATTAGATATACAGTGAATTCGGAAAAAGTCTTCAGACCCCTTAATTTTTTTCCACATTTTGTTACATTACAGCCTTATTCCAAAATGGATGAAATAAACATCCTCAATCTACACACAATACCACATAATGACAAAGCAAAAACAGGTTTTTAGACATTTTTGCAAATCTATTACAAATAAAAAAAACTGAAATACCTTATTTACATAAGCATTTAGATGCTTTACTATGAGACTTGAAATTGAGCACTGGTGCATCCTGTTTCCATTGATCATACTTGAGATGTTTCACAACTTGATTGGAGTCCACCTGTGGTAAATTCAATTGATTGGACATGATTTGGAAAGGCACACACCTGTTTGTATAAGCTCCCACAATTGACAGTTCACGTCAGAGCAAAAATCAAGCCACAAGGTCGAAGGAATTGCCTGTAGAGTTTCGAGACAGGATTGTGTCGAGGCACAGATCTGGGGAAGGGTACCAAAAAATGTCTGCAGCATTGAAGGTCCCCAAGAACACAGTGGCCTCCATCATTCTTATATGGAAGAAGTTTGGAACCACCAAGGAGCCTGCCGGAGCCTGCCGCCCGGCCAAACAGAGCAATCGGGGGAGAAGGGCCTTGGTCAGGGAGATGACCAAGAACCGGATGGTTACTCTGACAGAGCTTCAGAGTTCCTCTGTGGAGACAGTAAAAGGCACATGACATCCAGCTTGGAGTTTGCCAAAAGGCACCTAAAGGACTCAGACCATGAGAAACAAGATTATCTGGTCTGATGAAACCAAGATTGAACACTTCGGCCTGACTGCCAAGCGTCACATCTGGAGGAAACCTGGCACCATTCCCACGGTGAAGCATGGTGGTGGCAGCATCATGCTGTGGGGATGTTTTTTAGCGGCAGGGACTGGGAGACTAGTCAGGATCGAGGGAAAGTTGAACAGAGCAAAGTACAGAGCGATCATTGATGAAAACCTGCTCCAGAGCGCTCAGGACCTCAGACTGGAGTGAAAGTTTACCTTCCAACAGGACAACGAACCTAAGCACATAGCGAAGAGAACGCAGAAGCGGCTTAGGGACAAGTCTCTGAATGTCCTTGAGTGGCCCAGCTAGAGCCTGGACTTGAACCTGATCGAACATCTCTGGAGAGACCTGAAAATAGCTGTGCAGCGACGCTCCCCAGCCAACCTGCCAGAGCTTGAGAAGATCTGCAGAGAAGAATGGGAGAAACTCCCCAAATACGGGTGTGCCAAGCTTGTACCGTCATACCCAAGAAGACTCAAGGCTGTAATCGTTGCCAAAGGTTCTTCAACAAAGTAGTTGGGTGGTAAAGGGTCTGAATACTTATGTAAATGTATTATGTAAAACAATTCCAGAAATAACAATGCAACAGTCAATTTTAACATAACTGTGTATTTAATATAACAACAGTCTATTTTCTGCCATTTTAACCGCTCCTTTTACCAGCATTGCTTTGACGCTGTTGATACTTCCGGCCTGTCTGTTTTCTCTCATTCAGTACCATGCTTTCTAATCTAGCATGTATACACTCGTTAACGTCCGTAAAAACTGCTTTTCGTTTGATTTTGGCTTTAAATAGGAGGGCTGCATTCCGGCTGGATACCCACTGGAACTGCAGGTCCCGGCAGATATCAATGAATTTTTCATGCTATGGGCCGGAGCAGGCATCAAACAGGCGATTTTAGGTTTAAAATATGTGTTGTCCAGCAGATTACTTGGAAACGGTCGTTTTCTGATTTGTATGCGTTAGTCTAACTATCTTATTAAAATGTTTTTTCTGTAGTATTCACACACGTAATTCGCTGATTCAAATTCAGTAGCCTCTCTCCTCTCCTACTTGGGCGTGCGAGTTCAAGCGCTAGTATGTGTGGTCTCATTGAAATAGAGTAGGCCGCCTACATGGGCGGAGAACGTGGCAGTTAACTTAAACATGAAATTCAATTAAATATGATTAAACTGTAGTTTACTACAATGTCTGTAAATAAATATTGATAATGTAAAGAGGTGGAGGGCGCTCAACCAATGTCCAATGTGAGTCGAAGTGCAATCAAAATATGTTATCTTCATTGAAAAGGAGCAGGCACAACGTGCTCATATGTTAGGCTACTATGTTGAGCGAGCGTTGCGCCATTTCAAGTATTGACTACCCATGTATTTGTCTCTGCCTGCAAATCGTCTTCCTAAAACGTAGGCTATATGCTTTATGTAAAAATGCAGCAAGTGTCACTGACATCATTCTTGCTGCTTCAAGTTCAGTAGCCATACCTGCGAGATCAGGTGCGTGTGTGGGATCAATTAAATATAGTAGGATGTAGGGTATGCATGGGGGGAGAAGCACGGGGCAGTTTTCTTTCCAAGGAAATGTACTTCCTGCTTCCAAGTTTTTTTTTTACATTGCCTAGAAATAAATATTGATCACCCATATGTCTCCGTCTGAAAATCGTCCCACTTCTAAAAGGTAGGCAAAAAAATGATTTTAAAGGAACTCAGTCTGGCTTTCAACTTACTCTTGAAAGTTGTAGTAGTAGAATACACAAGGTGCAATTTTGAAATTGGGTAGTGCATCATCAGTTCCTCTTGTCATGTTAGTCATTTGCATACCTTATAGAGCTATTTATAACTTGTCAGAAATGTCCAGATCAACTAGCACATTCAGCTAACGTTTTTTTATTTAGTTTTGTAAGCCTATAGATTTGTGTGCCCGAACAGCTGAAAAAAATGGGGGGGGAGCTGCCTAGTGAAACAGAGTCTGGAGGTCAGTACTGAGGAGCTAAAGAAGAGACACCACTACACCTGTACTGCCTCTCACCTCAGTCTGGACAACAAGCTGGATGTCAGTTTGGAGTCTGGGGCAGAGAGAGTACACCTATCCACCCTCTCAGCTCTACTGGTGATGGTGCTGATTGTTATTCTATTGGGCATTTTCATTTGCCTCCCAAGGAGGTGGAGATGCACTGCCTTCCAGTCTAAACTTGCCAACATTGATGCAAAAGTGTCAGAGGAAATTAACTTTTCTTCAGATTCTGAGACCTAATATATTCTTGGGACGCTGATGCAGCTTTGTCAATTCAGCTCAATTCACAATGAAAATACGACTGCCAGAGCACCCATCAGAGCAGACACAAAATATTCAGAAGATTCTGATATTGTTGGTCAATCTTCCCTTCCCCTCAACAACGGACTGTAAAGGATCAGTTTGGGGAGACTGTTGACAATAACAAATAACGGGGCATTATAAGTACAGATCTGCATTTATATATTTTATAGGCTGGTTTGGCATCCTGAGCATTAACAAAGATAATCTGGTAGTTATTTCTGTTATGTAATCTGTCATTTCTAATCATAACTATTCATGACTATTCATTAATTGTACAATTCTATCTGTGCTGTATTAGCTGATAGCCAGTATCTTAACCAGAGGGAGAATCATGTGATTATGTGTATGAGGTCTGTTTTTTATTGGAATTACTTTAGTGTCTCTGTGCTGTATTGTATGTAGTGTATGTTCATCCTAGCTGCACAATAATACCTTTTATTACAGACAATAAAATGTTGCCTAATCGATTAATGGATTGATTCATGTTAACTATGTCATTAATTCATGTTAATTACTGTATATACCTTAACTTCTCTCAGGAACTTATCACTGTGGAAGGGATAAAAATCTGACAGTCTATTTCACTATGGGCTCTGGTTAAAAGTAGTGCACTATGTAGGGAATAGGGTGCAATTTGGGACGTAACCATATTTACTGGCTTTAGTCAATTAATTTCCCCAGGTCTGCACACTCCAGTGTTTTACCAATAAAAATCCTGAAGGTAGAAAAAAGGCCGAATTGTATTTGTCTTGGAGACTAATGCCTCATAAAGAGTAAATGTCATTTATCAATCTGAAATGAATCAGAGTTAGTGCTGTCTACCCTTTTCCAAATCAAGTATTGTTCATTGTGAAACTTGCCTGGTTGTCGTTCATCCTTCCTGAAATTGCAATGGGACACAAAATAACCAAAAATATCCATATCTGACAGACACACAGGCACACACACAAGCATTGACGGACAGATTTGGAGTTCGGGGGCCCCCAGATAGCATGTGATAGCAAAAAGAACTGCAGGAAATTTGCTTTAAAACAGCATGTTTTTATTTTAGCCTCATGACAAAATGTGTAGAATAGCATCATTTAACTGCTAATGTTTCTCTCTGCACCATGGCAAATTGTGTTGAAATGTAGGTAGTTAGCTAGCTGATTCGGCTCCACATGTGACCTCAGTCTGGACGCTCAAATCAGATTTGCACATGACCTGCCATTACCGTGACAACCACGGCCAAAATGTTAAGGAACAGTGACAAGAAATGATCATTGCATCTGTGTGCTACTTCAGAGGCTACATCATGAATGTGCAAATCTGATATGGGTCACATGTAAAACTGAGTGTGGACAGTCAGAAAAAATATTGGATATGGGGAAAAAAATAAACTGGGTTCTTCAGGTGGTTGTGTAAACATGGCCATGGATAATTCAAAGTAATTTAAATGAAGGCTTGCTAAAGTGCTACAATTCAGCATTTTGACATGTCTCTCAGTCAACCATGTGTCACTTCTAGGAAGATTTCAACGCACTTATTCCAAAAAAGTCTCCCAATTTTGACCATCATTGTAAAGCCCTAGTTATTTTGTTGCTTTGACAAAGTCAAATAGATACTAGAGAACATCTAATGTGATGGACCATATGACTGGACAGATACTATATAACATCTAATGTGACGGACCATTTGACTAGACAGATACAATATAACATCTAATGTGATGGACCATATGACTGGACAGATACTATATAACATCTGATGTGATGGAGCATATGACTGGACAGATACTATATAATATCAAATGTAATGGACCATATGACTGGACAGATACTAGAGTCTATCTAATGTGATGGACGATATGACTGGACAGATACTAGAGAATATCTAATGTGATGGACCATATGACTGAACAGATACTAGAGTCTATCTAATGTGATGGACCATATGACTGGACAGATACTATAGAACATCTAATGTGATGGACCATATGCCTGGACAGATACTAGAGAACATCTAATGTGATGGACCATACGACTGGACAGATACTATATAACATTGTTGTGTCTCTGACTGATTAAATGATAAGACATGCTATTTTATCAAATCGATTACCTAACGTTTGATTGATTACGTGATTGAATTAAACCATGCAACAACTAACTCGTAAATAACCTGGGGTACCACGGAAGAGTGTTTATAGAGCTGCTGTCTTCCGAATAAACTCTTTTATATCAATAGCAGTCAATTATTAATTGTCACCATATTCATTCTCATCTGAACATTGTAAAATTCTTGGTTATCTGCACGAACCCTGGCTAACAAGTTGAATCAGCAATACAAAAATTGGCTTAATTATTTATTTACTAAATACCTAAATAATCACACAGAATTACATATACACAGGATAGATCATACATCAATAACTAATCATGTCAATAAAAGAAAAAGTCCCTAGCGGACGAAACCGATATGACGGCTGGTTACACAAAGAAAGGGGGTTGGGTTTGAATGAAAGAGCGGGAAGACTGAGGGACAAAGGGGATTTGGTCTCTGTCGGACCTTGAGAAGCTATGCTACCGTAAATACAGAATCTTATGCATTCTAATAACAGCCCATTCGGAAAAGGAAAATGCATGATATATACAGTGAGGGAAATAAGTGTTTGACCCCCTCTCAATCAGAAAGATTTCTGGCTCCCAGGTGTCTTTTATACAGGTAACGAGCTGAGATTAAGAGCGCACTCTTAAAGGGAGTGCTCCTAATCTCAGTTTGTTACCTGTATAAAAGACACCTGTCCACAGAAGCAATCAATCAATCAGATTCCAAACTCTCCACCATGGCCATGACCAAAGAGCTCTCCAAGGATGTCAGGGACAAGATTGTAGACCTACACAAGGCTGGAATGGGCTACAAGACCATCACCAAGCAGCTTGGTGAGGTGGTGACAACAGTTGGTGCGATTATTCGCAAATGGAAGAAACACAAAAGAACTGTCAATGTCCCTCGGCCTGGGGCTCCATGCAAGATCTCACCTCGTGGAGTTGCAATGATCATGAGAATGGTGAGGAATCAGCCCAGAACTACACGGGAGGATCTTGTCAATGATCTCAAGGCAGCTGGGACCATAGTCACCAAGAAAACAATTGGTAACACACTANCAACTCGCCGTGTTTGGAGGAGGAGGAATGCTGCCTAAGACCCCAAGAACACCATCCCCACCGTCAAACATGGAGGTGGAAACATTATGCTTTGGGGGTGTTTTTCTGCTAAGGGGACAGGACAACTTCACCTCATCAAAGGGACGATGGACGGAGCCATGTACCGTCAAATCTTGGGTGAGAACCTCCTTCCCTCAGCCAGGGCATTGAAAATGGGTCGTGGATGGGTATTCCAGCATGACAATGAACCAAAACACACGGCCAAGGCAACAAAGGAGTGGCTCAAGAAGAAGCACATTAAGGTACTGGAGTGGCCTAGCCAGTCTCCAGACCTTAATCCCATAGAAAATCTGTGGAGGGAGCTGAAGGTTCGAGTTACCAAACGTCAGCCTCGAAACCTTAATGACTTGGAGAAGATCTGCAAAGAGGAGTGGGACAAAATCCCTCCTGAGATGTGTGCAAACCTGGTGGCCAACTACAAGAAACGTCTGACCTCTGTGATTGCCAACAAGGGTTTTGCCACCAAGTACTAAGTCATGTTTTGCCCAGGGGTCAAATACTTATTTCCCTCATTAAAATGCAAATCATTTTATAACATTTTTCACAACACGTTTTTCTGGATTTATTTGTTGTTATTCTGTCTCTCACTGTTCAAATAAACCTACCATTAAAATTATAGACTGATAATTTCTTCATCATTGGGCAAACATACAAAATCAGCAGGGGATCAAATACTTTTTTCCCTCACTGTATTTACTCAGAGCTGTGCTTTGATAGATGGGTCGAAGATGGAAGACTGGTTTGCCCAGCAGAGATCGCCATTGTCCTTTGAAGAATCTTTCTGGTCGTAGTGTTGTGGAGCGGATACATTAAAGTACCCTGTCGCTCTTCGGAGATTGTCTCTCTTTTCCTAGGCCACGTACATTTACAGCTGAAGCTGATTACTTGACGTCTAGGAGGTATCACTTCTTCTTTAGTGAATAATTGTTCAAAGTTCAAACCAAGTTGCCATAATCAGATTGCACTGTATTCTGGCTGGTCTAGTCGAAATTCACCATTCCAGCGTGGGGATCGTCACCTCCACGTTGAAATTAGCCCTTTTAAACGTATGGACACAAGTCCTCACGTCATCGGGAACTAAATGCTAATTTCGTTAGGCTGTTGTTGAAATTAGCCCTTTTAAACATATGGACAACAGTTCTCACGTAGTCGGGAACTAAGGTTGACTTCCGTCAACGGGCTTTTATACTGTGGGAGTGAAGGGCATGTTTCATAGTCCTCAACCAATGTCTGTTCACTTGGGCGTGGCCACTGAGTGAGCATAGTTTACTTATGAAAACAATTCTCTAATTTAGAAGATAAAATTACATTTAATCTTTCCACAAATAGTTTCATATTTGAACATTTAAATTGCACAACAGTTCCATTTGAATCTGATACCTAGAATGTGTAGACTTTACATCCTATCATCATATATAATGTCCCAGACACCAACTGATCTAACACCATATTCTTTAAGTACCAACGGACACTTTCAACTGGTTGAAAAAGGGAAATATTGTTCCATTTCCCAACCTTTTGATGTTACCATACACTCTCTATGTTAACAAAGGGCTTTACAAGCCCATTCTGTAGAGTGGGGGAAAGGTATTTATGGGGGGGTCATAAACCTCACCCAACAGGGAAACGTCATGACAACATCTAATGTGATGGACCATATGACTGGACAGATACTAGAGAACATCTAATGTGATGGACCATATGACTGGACAGATACTATAGATCTGTGCAAAAAAATCTATATATTTCGTTATAATCAGGCTGTGTGGTTTAGTTTGACACATCATCAGCAATGTGCAAAATAAAAAGGTAACTATTTATGCATCGGTCAGTTTATTAAAATCTAGTTAAATAATCACCTTTTTATAACGCACATTGTTCACGAAAAGTGTCAAATGAAATTATACTGCCAGATTATAATGCATTTTACAGTACTTTTGCACAAATTTTAACTACAGTATTTTGCACCATAAAGATGTCACTCAGTAAGTCAATAGGATGAAGACAAAACACAAAGTCACAGGAGGGTTTAAACATTTATAGTTTTTTAGATGTCAGGTCCCAAACCACATAGTTACAACATTATGGAATATAATACTGCTTCTGGCAACAATACTTTGGAATGATAAACAAGGCTTTTGCTGCAGTCAGAGAAGAGTTTCCCTGGCATTGAAATTGTTTTTATTATCTTGTCTTGGCTCTGCTTAGGGTTGAAACATCCTGATAACTTTCCCAAAGTTCCCAGGTTTTTCAGTAGTCCAGGTTGGAAGTTTTCAAGAATCAGGGGGGAATACCTAGGAAAACCTGGGAATTCAGTGATAGTTAGTGGAATTTTGCAACCCTAACTCTGCTAGACTGTCTGTTTTCTACCACTCTACATCCTGAAAAAATTACAACAATAAGTTACTACTTAGTTAGTCTTTCAGAATTCAATTATTAAAGTCTACGGTTGGAAAGTTATAGGAACTAAACATAAGAAATACCTACAATATACTGTATTTGGTTGTACTTTTATATGAACAGCTGCTGTTTTTAAAATGTGTATGGCAATATAATTCATACAACATTTATTGTCACTGCCATTTAAAACAAAAGATGGCTACTGTAATATCCTTCCAAAAGCACAAACAACTGAAACTAACTGGTTCAAAGTCCCCATTCCAAAGCACAATACCTAATGGTGGTTAATATTTGACCAGCTGTATTGGAAACTGATCTTTTCCACAAGCCTATTCAAGTCAAGAGTGGCCCCAAAACTTTCCCTTCCTTTTTCTGTTTCGTTGATTTAAAGGCAACAGTCAGTCATTTTTTTGGCAAAGTGGTCCACAGTCTTACTTAGCCTCTTATAGAAGTTTGTTTGGATTGTAAATTGTGTTCAGAAGGTGGCATTATAAATTCACATTCCTGCACACACACTCTGAGAGGAGACGGGGAGGAGTGAGTATGTGTGTGTATGAGGAGAGCTGGACAGGCAGTAGGAAAACAGAGAGAGGGGCAGACTTAGCAGGCTAATGCACACACACGCAAGTGAACGCAAGCCACACACATGCTGCACACTCTAGCACCAATGTGTATCACAGACAGACAGACAGAAAATGAACATGATCACACACACACGTACACATTCAGGTCTAAGGATTTCACTGAACGTTATTTGTAATTAATTTACAGTGTCATCTAATTGGTGTTTGGCTGTGTGTACAGCATGCAACAGACCATGATTCCCCCTCTCTTCCTCATTCCACCCTCAGTTTTCATTGTCTTAAATTTCCACCTTCACTTGTTTGACTCATTCAACAACATTAAAGTACCTTACCTTGTTTTGACAAGTGAAAAGAAAAGTCTGTCAGACACTTCAGACCTAGAAACCTGCTACGTGAGGCTACTGGAAAAGTAGCGAACATTTCAAAATCATGGGCAAACTGTCTGTCCTTTTATTTGTTAATTAGTTTTACACCATTGTCAACACAGGTAAAATGGACTTAACTTTCTCTCAAACTAATTTAATGATTTTTCTTATGTTATAAAATGTAAAATGTCCATAATTGTGTATAATATCACTCCTCTCCCAGATTCAGGATAACATTCTCTGTGGGCACTTTTATCATATATACAGTTAGTGGAGAGACGCCTTTCCCTGAGTTACGGTTGTGGTGGTGTTGGATGATGTTCAAGTGGCTTACTATGACTCCAACGATAAACAGTCTGTCTACAGGGGACAACATATTACAGACATAGCTGAGGATGATGAAGCTCAGGACGGAGCTCATGTATTTGGAGTAATATACCAGAGGATGAACGACAGATAATTTGAACTAAAGCACCACTTTAATCTCACGGAAGGTGTTCAAATTCAGCAAAGATTGACTGGCTGTGAGATGTTGGACAATGGAGAACCGGCCTTGGCCGTGTTTAAGGATGTTTTCAATGGCATTTTTGAAGATGTATTACAACATGACACATTATACATACGATGCTGGGAAACTACTACTAGGAAGGGATGATGCAAGCATACAAAATAACACTTTTGGAGATTTTTTTACCTTCCCATTTGCATCAGAACACTGAAGAGACTCCTGAAGAGAGAGAAGAACGTTGTGATGCGTAAAGTTCCTCCCAGACTCAGGTTGATAAACAAAGAGGTTTCTGGAGGGTTCCAGGTGAGCTGCCTGGCGTTTGGTTTCTACCCCCGCCACATCAACCTGACCCTGCTGAGAGACGGCCAGCCAGTGGCAGAACAGGATCTGACAGGGGGGAGGTGCTGCCTAGTGGAGACGGGACCTACCAGCTGAGGAAGAGTCTGGAGGTCAGTACTGAGGAGCTAAAGAAGAGACACCACTACACCTGTACTGCCTCTCACCTCAATCTGGACAACAAGCTGGATGTCAGTTGGGAGTCTGGGGCAGAGAGAGTTCACCTATCCACCCTCTCAGCTCTACTGGTGATGGTGCTGATTGTTATGCTATTGGGCATTTTCATTTGCCTCCCAGGGAGGTAGAGATGCACTGCTTCCCAGTCTAAACTTGCCAGCGTTGATGTAAAAGTGTCAGAGGAAATGAACCTTTCTTCAGATTCTGAGACCTAATAAAATGTTGGGACACTGATGTAACTTTGTAGATTCTGCTCAGTTCACAATGAAAACATTACTGCCCACACTATTATTATTATTGTAGTACTACAGATGTAGGATCTTAATTTGAGCCAGTTTGCTACAGCAGAAAAAGGACACTGCAGAAACAGCAAATGTAATCTGAAGTTATATATGTTATGCAGTCTGTAATTTCAAATCATAACTATTCATTGTTTTCAGAATGCTCTCTATATCAGTGCTGTATGAGCTGATAGCCAGTATCTTAACCAGAAGGAGAATCATGTGATCATGTGTATGAGGTCTGTTTATTATTGGAATGGCTTTACAGTGACTCCATAGCCACAGGAAGTAGGGGTGCTGAGGGTGCTGCAGCACCCCCTGAAAAATAAAATAAAATTATATAAACAAATATTTTTTAATTTATACATTTTTTCACAAAAGTAGTGCATTGGGCATTTACTAGTCCTATATTAGCACAGGGGTCCAGGACAGAGTTTGGGAAACTCTGCATTCGCGGACTGATACAGCTTTCTGTAGCGTGTGCGAAAAAATCGTGGCACTGTGTCTCTGTTTTGTATTGTATGTAATGTATGTTCATCCTGCCTGCAAAATAAAAGCTATATTACAGACAATAAAATGTAGCCTAATCGATTAATGCATAGATTCATGTTAACTATGTCATTAATTCATGTTAATTAAATACCGTAACATCTCTCAGGAACTTGTTTATCCCTGAGGAAGGGAGAGAAATCCTAAACTCTATTTCTCTCCAGTTTAAGACTGTCATAAGTATTAAACTAAGGTGAATGTTGTATGAATTATAAACAATTAAACTGTTTTATGATAGGAAGCCTTTAGTGGGGAATGAATCTGTTCGATTGGAGTCAGTGGCCTGAAAAGTGATTTTCTATTTTATGTTCAACTCACCTTTGGTATGAAAGCCTGTGGAAGTTCATGTCAAAAGAGGCTAAAACATCATGTGTTCTTTATTTATTTTACTTTTATTTACAGATTTTTACAATCACTTTGGCACAAATTTCAGAACCTTGATGTCATTTTTCAAAACTCTGGACACAAAACTCACAACCGATGATCAAAATGCACATTTTTCAAAACTCAAACACTTTTTCCAATTGGTTGGATACAATACGCATAAAGCTAAGATCATTTATTCATTCATTCACTAAAATCACCTGTTCAAAATGACTCAACTTAACATCAAAGTATTAACATTTCAAAATGCAATTCACACATTACATCTGAGATGACTGTCTATTCATTTCATTACAATGATCTAACTATCAATTGAAACAACTGCTTAAAATGATAAGTAACTGTTGCATTAACGCATAGTTTTATGGAAACTGATGAACAATAATACATATTTAGATAATGAAAGTTTCAGGATAACGAGCTCCATTGACACCAATTACCGTGGAACATGAACCAATTAGACTACATTATCTATGGATGTAATATTTCATCATCATTCTTTATCAGACACTGTTTCTAGTGTCTCATGTACCACTTTTCCAAACCATGTTTTCAGATTTGACATTACTGTACACTCATTACTGTACATTCAGATTTGACATTACTGTACATATTACTGTACTCTCGGCCACTTTATTAGGTACACCTATGCCGTGGTAGAGGACAAGGCCATGGACCAAGACAGCGGCAGCAACAGCAAAGAGTGTCCAATGAAATCCGAGCAATAGTTGTAGACCATGTCGTAAATCATGGCATGACAATGACTGAGGTAGCTACAATGATTCAACCAAACCTCAGAAGATCAACCGTGGCCTCAATCATCAGAACTTTCCGCAATGAGAACCGGTAAGTCTTCAGCATAAACTGAACATTAGGCTACTCACAACATTGTAGAGGGTGATCGAACTGGATAACGATGAAAACCATCACAAATTCCTCATTTTGGATGAGGCAGGCTTCAACCTGGCCAAGACAAGGAGGAGAGGTCGGAATATCATAGGCCAGCGGGCAACCATCCAAGCACCTGGACAACGTGGTACCAACATCACCATGTGTGCGGCTATATCGGAAGATGGTGTGGTGGGACGCAGACCTCGTATTGGATCATATAATGCAGCTCTCCTTGTAACCTTCCTTGATGAGATAAATCAGGTCTGTGGAGCTGATGGTGTGACCTATGTCATTGTGTTGGATAATGTCAGGTTCCACCATGCTCAAATGGTGCAAGCAAGTTTCAGGCCCATCCATAATTTACCACCCTGTACTTACCCCCATACCCTCCTTTCCTTAACCTGATTGAGGAATTTATGATAGTGCACCAACAAGCCACCCTTCTCCAGGCCATGGATGACGCATGCAATGAAATCACAGCAGACCAGTGTCAGGCCTGGATTTGCCATGCACAAAGATTTTTCCCAAGATGTTTGGATAATGAAAACATCCATTGTGCTGTGGATGAGAATCTGTGGCCAAATCCACAAGACACGGTTGATGGAAATGTAGAAGTACAGTAATCAATCCTTTGTTTTGCTTTTTACAGTAAGCCAGGTGAGGAACACTGCAGTTGATGTTTTACTGTAGTTTTCTTCTTTTTTGTAGCTAATTATTTTTACTTTGATTCAAAGAAACCTACAGTCTGTTGTGATTTTATTGTATTTCATCAATACATTTCAGATTTTGTTCAATGATTCCACTGTGTCTGTGGTTTTCTCTCTACTAGTCATTTTACAGTGATGTATTTATGTGTAGTACCATAATGAAACATGTATCACATATTTTGTACTACAATATTTAATGATTGTACGAACAACTTCACAGTGAAACTATCGGTATCTTGTGTGTGGCTGATCTAAATGAATGTTCCTATGGTATTTCATGATAAATTATATACTTGAACCAACGATTTGGCAAGTGCAAGGTTTCTTTAAAGATGTGAATGCACAATGCCACGTTTTGAACATTGGACAGCCTGTGTTACAAGTGATGACTGTTTTGAGTTTTGTGTCTAGAGTTTTGAAAAATGACCACAAGGTTCTGAAATTAGTGCCAAAGTGATTGTAAAAAACTGTAACTAGGCAAGTCAGATAAGAACAAATTCTTATTTTCAATGACGGCCTAGGAACAGTGGCTTAACTGCCTTGTTCAGGGGTAGAATAATAGATCTTAACCTTGTCAGCTTGGGGATTCGATCTTGCAACCTTTCGGTTACTAGTCCAACGCTCTAAGCACTAGGCTACCTGCCACCCGGCGTCTTGTATCCAAGCCGTTTGCCCCTTGAAATAGGCACATTCAAGCAGAGGCAGAGTTTCAAAACCGAAAGCCAATTATTTTCACATTTGCTCAATTGGGGGTATTATATAAAAAAAATTATAACTTTCAGAAATATCAATTAAAAATTTAATATATAGTATAGATTAGATTAGCTTACTCTAGATAATTTGCCCTTCTAAACATGGATGGAAGGGGTGGATGTTTTTGAAAAATCGACATCTGCTCACAGCCAATCAAATCAGATACCGGTACAGAGTCAATGTGCGGGGGCACCGGTTAGTCGAGGTAATTGAGGTAATATGTACAGTTGAAGTCGGAAGTTTACATACACCTGAGCCAAATACATTTAAACTCAGTTTTTCAAAATTTCTGACATTTAATCCTAGTAAAAATGTCCTGTTTTAGATCAGTTAGGATCACTACTTTATTTTAAGAATGTGAAATGTCAGAAAAATAGTAGAGAGAATGATTTATTTCAGCCTTTATTTCTTTCATCACATTCCCAGTGGGTCAGAAGTTTACAAACACTCAATTAGTATTTGGTAGCATTGCCTTTAAATTGTTTAACTTGGGTCAAACATTTCGGGTAGCCTTCCACAAGCTTCCCACAATAAGTTGGGTGAACTTTGGCCCATTCCTCCTGACAGAGATGGTGTAACTGAGTCAGGTTTGTAGGCCTCCTTGCTCACACACGCTTTTTCAGTTCTGCCCACAAATCTTCTATAGGATTGAGGTCAGGGCTTTGTGATGGCCACTCCAATACCTTGACTTTGTTGTCCTTAAGCCATTTTGCCACAATTTTGGAAGTATGCTTGGGGTCATTGTCCATTTGTAAGACCCATTTGCGACCAAGCTTTAACTTCCTGACTGATGTCTTGAGATGTTGCTTTATTATATCCACATAATTTTCCTCCCTCATGATGCCATCTATTTTGTGAAGTGCACCAGTCCCTCCTGCAGAAAAGCACCCCCACAACATGATGCTGCCACCCACGTGCTTCACGTTTGGGATGGTGTTTTTCGGCTTGCAAGCCCCCCCCCTTTTTCCTCCAAACATAACGATGGTCATTATGGCCAAACAGTTCTATTTTTGTTTCATCAGACCAGAGGACATTTCTCCAAAAAGTACAATCTTTGTCCCCATGTGCAGTTGCAAATTGTAGTCTGGCTTTTTTATGGCGGGTTTTGGAGCAGTGGCTTCTTCCTTGCTGAGCAGCCTTTCAGGTTATGTCGATATAGAACTCGTTTTACTGTGGATATAAACACTTTCGTACCTGTTTCCTCCAGCATCTTCACAAGGTCCTTTGCTGTTGTTCTGGGTTTGACTTACACTTTTCGCACCAAAGTACGTTCATCTCTAGGAGACAGAATGCGTCTCCTTCCTGAGCGGTATGACGACTGCATGGTCCCATGGTGTTTATACTTGCGTACTATTGTTTGTAGAGATGAACGTGGTACCTTCAGGCATTTGGAAATTGCTCCCAAGGATGAACCAGACTTGTGGAGGTCTACAATTTTTTTCCTGAGGTATTAGCTGATTTCTTTTGATTTTCCCATGATGTCAAGCAAAGAGGCACTGAGTTTGAAGGTAGGCCTTGAAATACATCCACAGGTACACCTCCAATTAACTCAAATGATGTCAATTAGCCTATCAGAAGATTCTAAAGCCATGACATCATTTTCTGGAATTTTCCAAACTGTTTAAAGGCACAATCAACTTAGTGTATGTAAACTTCTGACCCACTGGAATTGTGATACAGTGAATTATAAGTGAAATAATCTGTCTGTAAACAATTGTTGGAAAAATTACTTGTGTCATGCACAAAGTAGATGTCCTAACCAACTTGCAAAACTACAGTTTGTTAACAAGAAATTTGTGGAGTGGTTGAAAAACAAGTTTTAATAACTCCAACCTAAGTGTATGTAAACTTCTGTCTTGAACTGTATCCTTCCATGTTACCCACTTCCTAATGAGACCAGCTACTGTAGGTTTGAACCTTGGTGTCCTGCATACCACAATACTGTGTTAGCCCTCTGAGCTAAATCTGAGAACCACTGGTGACATTCCTAAACTTGCTGTCTTGATGCTATTTTACATATAAAACAATTGTCAATATCTTATCTACATTTCATTACTGACATAAATGGCATGTGCACAAAGGCTGTACTCCAAATAGCACCCGATTCCCTTCATAGTGCGCTATGGGCCCTGGTTAAAAGTAGTGCATTATGTAGGGAATGTTTTCTTTATTTATTTATTTTATTTCACCTTTATTTAACCAGGTAGGCAAGTTGAGAACAAGTTCTCATTTACAACTGCGACCTGGCCAAGATAAAGCAAAGCAGTTCGACACATACAACAACACAGAGTTACACATTGGAGTAAACAAACATACAGTCAATAATACAGTAGAAAAAAAACAAATCTATATACAATGTGTGCAAATGAGGTAAGATAAGGAACGTAAGGCAATAAATAGCCCATGGAGGCGAAGTAATTACAATATAGCAATTTAACACTGGAATGGTAGATGTGCAGTAGATGAATGTGCAAAGTAGAAATACTGGGGTGCAAAGGAGCAAGATAAATAAATGAATACGGTAGGGGATGAGGTAGTTGGTTGGGCTATTAACAGATGGGCTATGTACAGGTGCAGTGATCTGTGAGCTGCTCTGACAGCTGGTGCTTAAAGCTAGTGAGGGAGATAAGTGTCTCCAGTAGGGTACCATTTGGGACATTTACTGGCTTTAGTCAATTAAGTTCCCCAGGTCTGCACACTCCAGTGTTTTAACAAGTATTTTATTTTTTTAAGCTTTATTTAAATAGGCAAGTCAGTTAAGAACAAAATTCTTATTTACAATGTCAGCCAACTCCAGATGATACTGGAGCACCACCCTATAGGAATCCCAATCACAGCCTGGATTCGAACCAAGTACTATAGTGACACCTCTTCTACTGAAATGCAGTGCCTTAGACAGCTGCGCCATTCGGGAGCCCACCATTAAATATCCTAAAGGTAGAAAAAAGGCAGAATTGTATTTGTCTTGGAGACTGATGACTAAAAAATAGTAAATGCCATTTGTCAATCTGAAATGAATCAGAGTTAGTGCTGCCTACCCTTTTCCAAATAAAGTATTGTTCATTGTGAAACTTGCCTGGTGTCGTACATCCTTCCTGAAAATGCACTGCGGCACAAAATATCCAGAAATGTCCATATCTGACACACACAGGCACACAGTCACACACACATTCCAGGGACGGACAGACTTGGAGGTCAGGGGTCTGTGAGAGCAAAAAGTGTAGAATTGCAGGAAATTAGCTTTAAAACTGCAACATTCTTTTAGCCTCATGACAAAATGTGTAGAAAAGCATTATAAAACTGCAAAATGTTGTCTCTGCACCATGGCAAAATGTGTTGAAATGTAGGAAGTTCGCTGATTCCCAACCCGTCCCCATCTTTTGCCAATTTGGATCTCAATCCTGATACAATTCAGCTCCACATGTGACCTCGGTCTGGATGCCGCTCAAATAAAAAAAAAAATGCTCTGAAGTATTTGTACATGACCTGCCATTACCATGACAACCACAGCCAAAATTTGAAGGATCAGTGACAGGAAATGAGCATTACATCTGTGTGCTACTACAGATACATCATGAATGCACAAATTTGATATGGGTCACATGTAAAACTGAGTGTGGACAGTCAGAAAAAATATTGGATATGGGTAAAAAAATTAACTGGGTTCTTCAGGTGGTTGTGTAAACATGGCCATGGATAATTCAAATTAATTTAAATGAAGGCTTGCTAAAGTGCTACAATTCAGCATTTTGACATGTCCCTCAGTCAACCATGTGTCACTTCTAGGAAGATTTCAACGCACTTATTCCCATGTCTACCAGTTCGGACAATCATTGTAAAGCCCTAGTTATTTTTGACAAAGTCAAAGGAACAAAACAAGCTTCCATTCCCCCTGGCTAAAACTGTCTGGTGAGAGAGTGTGAGTGAGAGAGATGCTGAATTAATTCAAATCAAGCCAAATATTTAAAAACAAAATACACATGAATACAGCTTTATTGATTAGATATGCCAACAACAGAGTAAAATAATATTCATTACAGATATTACCTAAAAGAGATTGCCAGGCCTGACTCATGAGGTAAGGGGTACTAGACAGTGGGCAATATTTTCATGGTGCAACAATATTTAAATCTGTGCAAAACAAATCTGTTTTAATTTGACACTTCAGCAATGTGCAAAATAGAAAGGCCACTGTTTATGCATCGCTCAGTTTATTAAACTCTAGTCAAATAATCACGTTTTCATAACGCACATTGTTCAAGAAGTGTCAAATTAAATTATACTGACAGTTTATTATGCATTTTACAGTACTTTTGCACAGATTTTAACTACATTATTTTGCACCATAAAGATGTCACCCAGTAAGTCAATAGGATGAAGACAAAACACAAAGTCACAGGAGGGTTTAAACATTGATAGTTTTTTTAGATGTCATGTCCCAAACCACATAGTTACAACATTATGGAATATAATACTGCTTCTGGCAACAATACTTTAGAATGATAAACAAGAATCCGTAGTTTGCTCCCAGTGTAAATGACACAGATGAATGATCAGAGGAGGAAAGATGGCAGAAGTGGATGCTGAATTTGAATTAAGCAGCGCGTCGAGTACATTTGGTGAAGACGACTGTTCTGAATGGACTACAGTAGTATCGAAAACTGGAACAAAAAACTGGAGTGGAGGATACGTGTAAATGATAATGAATCACTCCTTGTTGGGATGCGTTTGTTGAGCAAGGATGCATATGTGGAACACCTGTTTGAGGTGTCGAAAATGGTGAAGTATGCCCTTGGAAAAGTGGAGTCCGTCAGAGTGACCAGGTGTGATCTTATTTTGATTAATTGTATTTCTGATGAGCAGAGGAAGATTGCAGTGGGCCTCAAAAGAATCCGGACAACAGAAGTTTTGTGTTTTGAACTTTGTAGTAGAGCACCCATCAAAGCAGTCATCTCAGGGGTGAAAACAGATGTTCAGGTTGAATACCTAAAGAGAAATCCTGGTGTGGTTGGTGCCCAGCGTCTGACCCGCTTGGTGAATGGAGAAAAATAGAAAGTCTGTCGGTCCTGTTGTTTTTAGATAAAGAGCAAATACCTACGCATGTGTAGCTTGGTTACGTAAGATATGTACTCAAACCACTGCAGTGTAAGAATTGTAAAGGATTTGGCCATGTTTCAAGTGTGTGCAGACGAACAGAGTATACTGAAGAATGGTGTGTAGAAGGACGAAGGTGTTGCAATTGTGGTAGGGATAATGATCCTGAGTTCCTGGAGTTCCTTGTAAGGGTGAAGGAAATTGAGGTGGCAAAAGATAGAGCAGTCAATCAAATCTCCTATGCGGAGATTCACTGCCAGATTCTAGTGACGATATGGTAGTGGATACAATACAGCCTGTAGTAAATGTTTGCTGCCAGACCAAATATACTGTGTTTGTTAAAAAGGTGGATTTTGTTTAACCCTTCCAGGTTCCCCTTGAGCCTGTGTCGGGATCATATCTGTTTTATTTATTTATTTATTTTAACTGAACTATCTTGGATTAGTTATAAACATCTTTGACTACAAGCATGCACGCTCTATACAAAAAATATGCTACGCAGTTGGCTAAGTGAAGGGGAAAGTCTGACAGACTCACTTCTTCCTACGCAGTTGGCTAAGTAGAAGGGAAAGTCTGTCAGACTCACTTCTTGCTACAGTATCAAAATCATGGGCAAACTGTCTGTCTTTTTCTTTGTTCTTTCGTTTTACACCATTGCCAACGCAGGTAAGGATTTAACTTTCTAACTCATTTAATGATTTATTATGTCATAAAATGTAAAATGTCAACTGTGTACAGGGTTGAGTGTAGCCTACGGGCTATACTGGTATCACTTATTATTGATATCAAGGCTACATGGCGCATTGATGATGTGAATCACACTGCTGCTCTCTAATTTATTTGTGCTTTACGGATTGTGAAGGGAAAGGGCATATCTAGTCAGTTTCACAACTGAATGATTTAGAACGATGCGGTTGTTGTTGGTGGTTGTTTACAAATCTATATGTACATTTTTACCCAATAATGGTTTAATTTAAGAAGTTTAAGCTGCCTATCAATCATTGTTTTTTCGAACAAGGGTGTATTATTTACGGAAACCGTTTACAGTTTAAGAACCAAACGGAAGCTAACAGAGTAAAACGAGAGTTTCTATTGGACAAATTCAGGTAGGTCGATCTGTTTAAGACACTTTTTGCAACAGAATCGACGTAATGAATATGCCCCAGTGGACAGCCAGTGAAAATGCACTCGTGCAACATCTGCGTAGGTCGGATCCCAGCCTATGGAATAAAAGTTCCTCTCTTCTAAACTCCCCTGTGGTATTGTGCTCCATACGGTTATAAACTAGTTTAATTTCAGAAGACCACGAGTGGAGTTTTTATTTTCTTCATGGAAAATTACCATCTCGTTTTTCATTTTCAACTAGAAGCAATGAGCCCAATCAGTCCTCCATGACAACAAAATCGAAAATAAGAGATTAGGCTAATTAGTGGGTTATGCTCAGGTAAAACAATTTCTCTAATCTATATTTACATTTTATATTATAAAATGTAAAATGTCCATAACTGTATAATATAACTCCTCTCCCAGGTTCAGGATCACATTCTCTGTGGGCACTTGCAACGTACATCACCGGAGAGACGCCTTTCCCTGAGTTTACGGTTGTGGTGATGTTGGATGATGTTCAAGTGGGTTACTATGACTCCAACATGGAAAACTTTATCTACAGGGGACAACATATCACAGACAAAACCGAGGATGATGAAGCTCAGGACGGAGCTCATGTATTTGGAGATATATACCAGAGCATGAAGCACAGATTATTTAAGCTAAAGCACCACTTTAATCTCACGGAAGGTGTTCAAGTTCAGCAAAAAATGGCTGGCTGTGAGATGTTGGACAATGGCGAACCGGCCTTGGTCATGTTTAAGGACACTTTCAATGGCATTTTTGCAGATTATGCAATATATTACAACATGACACATTTTACATACGATATTGGGATACTACTACTAGGATGGGATGGGATGATGCAAGCATATGAAAGAACACTTTGGGAGAATGTTTACCTTCCCATTTGCATCAGAACACTGAAGACAATCCTGAAGAGAGAGAAGAACGTTGTGATGCGTAAAATTCCTCCCAGACTCAGGTTGATAAAGAAAGAGGTTTCTGGAGGGTTCCAGGTGAGCTGCCTGGTGTTTGGTTTCTACCCCCGCCACATCAACCTGACCCTGCTGAGAGACGGCCAGCCAGTGGCAGAACAGGAGCTGACAGGGGGGGAGGTGCTGCCTAGTGGAGATGGAACCTACCAGCTGAGGAAGAGTCTGGAGGTCAGTACTGAGGAGCTAAAGCAGAGACACCACTACACCTGTACTGCCTCTCACCTCAGTCTGGACAACAAGCTGGATGTCAGTTTGGAGTCTGGGGCAGAGAGAGTACACCTATCCACCCTCTCAGCTCTACTGGTGATGGTGCTGATTGTTATTCTATTGGGCATTTTCATTTGCCTCCCAAGGAGGTGGAGTAACACTGCCTCCCTGTCTAAACTTGCCAACGTTGATGCAAAAGTGTCAGAAGTGTCAAAAGTGTATCTTGTCTCTGCATGGGGTTGAAATATCATGATAACTTTTCCAAAGTTCCCAGGTTTTCCAGTAATCCAGGAATCAGGAGAGAATAGCTAGGAAAACCTGGGAATTTTGTGATAGTTACTGTCACAAGGCAGGCTGGTAAGGTGTGGAGTCAGGCGCAGAGAGCAGAGGTTTAAATGTAGACCCGTCTTTTAATAAAGTGCAAAAATGAAACAATCACGAAACACACCAAACAGGCGCACTTAAACAAAGACGGCCAACAAAACAGAATACTCATTTACAGCGAATGAGAATAAAACGAAACGTCTACCAACAAACAGAAATACAAGCCCGCACAAAAGGAGGCGGGCCTAACCAACTTAAATAGCCCTAGCCTACAAACTAAACAAGACACAGGTGAAACCAATACAATAGACAATGAGGGAAAAGGGATCGGTAGCAGCTAGTAGGCCGGTGACGACGACCGCCAAACGCCGCCCGAACAGGCAGAGGAGGCACCCCCGGCCGAAGTCGTGACAGTTACTGGAATTTTGCAACCGTAACTATGCTAGACTGTCTGTTTTCTACCACTCCACATCCTGAAAAAATTACAAGAATAAGGCGCTACTTAGTTGTTGAAAAGTCTATTATAAAAGCCTATGGTTGGAAAGTTATAGGGACTAAAGCAAGACCTACAATATACTTCATTTGTATCAAGACTCAGGCTAAGACCCAGATGCAGACACAGGAGGTGGATAGTACGAGTCTCAGAGTTTATTATAGTTCAAGAGCCAGGCAAAAGGTAGGTCAATACAGGCAAAGGTTCGTAATCCAAATCAGTCAGGCAGGTACAGGACGGCGGGCAGGATCAGGATCAGGGTCAGGACAGGCAGAAAGGTCCGAACTGGGAAGACTAGGCAAAACAAAAACTAGAGCACAGGAAACACGGGAACACGCTGGTAGGACTTGACAGGACAAGACGAACCTGCAACAGACAAACAGAAAACACAGGTATAAATACACAGGATAATGAGTGGAGATGGGAGACACCTGCTGAGGGGAAGAGACAAGCACAAAGACAGGTGAAAGATCAGGGTGTGACAATTTGGTTGTACTTTTAAGCAGTCAAAGAGCTTTTATATGTTTTAACTTATGGTAATATAATTCATACATCATTTAATGTCACCCTGCCATTTAAAACAAAAGATTGCTACTGTAATATCCATCGAAAAGCACAAACAACCGGAACTAAAAGGGTCAAAGTCTCCATTCCAAAGCATGTTCCGACTGAGTCAGAGTGGATACAATACCTAATGGTGGTTAATATTTGTCCAGAAGTATTTCTGGGAAACTGATCTTTAAGTCTATTCAAGTCAAGAGTGGCCCCAAAACTTTCCCTTCCTTTTTCTGTTTCGTTGATTTAAAGGCAACAGTCAGTCATTTTCTTGGCAAAGTGCTCCACATCTTACTTAGCATCTTATAGAAGTTTGTTTGGAGTGTAAATTGTTTTCAGAAGGTGGCATTAAAAATTCACATTCCTGCACACACACTCTGAGAGGAGACGGGGAGGAGTGTGTGTGTGTGTATATGTCTGTCTGTGTGTGTGTGAAGACGGCTGGACAGGTGGTAGGAAAACAGGGAGAGGGGCAGAATTAGCAGGCTCATGCACACAGACACTCTAGCATGCGTGTGTCACAGACAGACAGACACACACTCAGGTCTAAGGAATTCACTGAAAGTTTTGGTATCTAATTTACAGTGTCATCTGACTGGACTTTTGCCATGCACGCAACATGCAACAAGACTGTGGTTAGACAATCAAGACAGACAGAGGCCCTATAAATTGTCAAAGTCTGCAGCCACCCAAGTCATAGACTGTTCTCTCTGCTAGCGCACGGCAATTGGCACCGATACACCAAGCCTGAACAGCTTCTACCCCCAAGCCATAAGACTACTAAATAGTTAACCAAATAGCTACCTGGACTATCTGCATTTAACCTTTATGCACTAACTAGTTTGACTCATGACATACACTGCTGCTACTGTTTATTATCTATCCTGTTGCCTAGTCACTTTTCCCTGACCAATATGTACACTATATACAGAAGTATGTGGACACACCTTCAAATTAGTGGTTTCAGCTATTTCAGCCACACCCCTTGGTGTATAAGGTGTATAAAATCGAGCACACAGCCATGCAATCTCCATAGACAAACATTTCCAGTAGAATGGCCTTACTGAAGAGCTCAGTGACTTTCAATGTGGCACTGTCATAGGTTGACACCTTTACAACATTGGCTTGAATTCCCAACTCTACTTTTTTGACTCGTTCAATAACATTAAAGGAACATACATTTTTTGATGAACAAAAGTTTGTCAGACTCACTTGAGAGTTTAGAAACCTGCTATGTGAGGCTATTTCAAAAGTAGCTGAAGGTAGTGAGAATTTTCTAAATCATGGGCCAACTGTCTGTCTTCTTGTTTGTTCTTCGTTTTACACCACTCAACGCAGGTAAGATGGATTTAACTTTCTCTCATAACTAATTTCATGATTTTTTATATTATACAAATATCCATATCTGTGTATAATATCACTCCTCTCCCAGGTTCAGGATCACATTCTCTGTGAGTACTTCCAACATACTGTACATCATTGGAGAGATGGCTTTCCCTGAGTTTACGGTTGTGGTGTTGTTGGTTAACATTCAAGGTGCTGCCTAGTGTCAGTTGGGAGTCTGGGGCAGAGAGAGTTCACCTATCCACTCTCTTTACTGGTGATGGTGCTGATTGTTATTCTATTGGCCATTTTCATTTGCCTCCCAAGGAGGTAGAGATGCACTGCCTCCCAGTCTAAACTTTCCAACATTGATGCAAAAGTGTCAGAGGAAATGAACCTTTCTTCAGATACTGGACTTAATATATTTTTGGGAAACTGATGCAACTTTTGTCAATTCAGCTCAATTCACAATCAAAATATGACTGCCAGAGAACCTATGACGGTAGACACAAAATATGCAAAAGATTGTTATTGTTGGTCAATCTTCCCTTCCCCTCAACAAAGGACTGTAAATGATCCGTTTGTGGAGTCCAGATCTGCAGTTACATGTTGTATATGCTGGTTTGGCAACCTGCTCATTAACGATGGTCATCTTTTAATTATTTCTGTTATGTAATCTGTCATTTATAATCATGACTATTCATTCATTTCACAATGCACTTTATATCTGCAGTCAGTGCCATGAAAAAGTCCTTTAGTGTTACCTTTCCCCAGTCAAATATTCACTTCAAGGCTGGACCACAACAAACAAAAAAATGTGTTTGATTATAAGATCTAGTTAAAATATTATTTTATGATGAACACTGAATGGTATATCAAAAGGCTGAAAAGCCAATGTCTCCATTCCACATTTTGAAATAAGTATTCTTCCATGTTACTTGCTTCCTAATGAAACCAGCTAGGTTAGAACCTAGGTCGCCTGCACACCACGATACTGTGTAGACCTCTGAGCTGAATCCTAGAACCATTGGCAACATTAGATTTCCTAAACCTGCTTGGTGCATTTTTCCATGTAAAAGCCATAAACATAACTTACCTACATTTCATTACCGATGTAAAGGGCAGGTGCTCATAGACCACGTTCCAAATGGCACCCTATTCCCTACATAGTGCACTAGGGGCCCTGGTCAAAAGTAGTGCACTATATAGACAATAGGGTGCCATTTGGGATACAGATATAATCACTGGCTTTAGTCAATTAAGTTCCCCAGTTCTGCACACTCCAGTGTTTTACCATTCAAAACCCTAAAGGTAGAAAAAAGGCAGAATTGTATTTGTCATGGAGACTAATGCCTGGTAAAAAGTAAATGTCATTTGTCAATCTGAAATGAGTCAGAGTTGGTGCTGCTTGAGAGCAGAGATTAATACAACACAAACAATTCTGAGTGTAACGAAACAGTGGATCTCCTATTCTACCAGCCACTGCCCAGACGACACAATTGATTAACACCTTTGCAGAAGGCTACAGAGACCAGTGTAGGAAAGGAAACTCTAAACATGGTAGTCTCTAGGGGACACACTGGCACAGTCACACACACAAGCAGGGACTGATGTATGCACACAAGCATTTATAGAGTAATCTAACTGGTCTTTGGCTGCGTGCACAACATGCTAAATGACTGTGTTTAGACAATCAAGACACCAAGCTAAATCCAAGGGCAGTATACATGTTACAGAATAAATAATCTGGGCAGCCCCTTGAACAGACGGGAGTTTCCAGATTAAACTGGCTGAAGTCATTTCCAGACTGACACCAAAGTGAAAGCACCCTCTCTTCCTCATTCCACCCTGTTATAGACACACTGAAGCTTGATGTGCAATTAAACTGAATGTCTTTACTGAAGATCCCCATATTAACTCATACAAACTTGTGTGACCCTCACACATCGGGGGTCTTACTGATCTCCCCAAACTCCAACCAACCCCAACTAACCAATCCCAAACAACCAACCACAAACAACCATAAACCGGTACCCCAAAGAACCACAAACAACCCCAAACATGTATCTCAAACAACCAAACTAGCCTCTAGCTACACCTTGGACCAGAGCTAGTTAGTGCGGCCAAAGCTAGACCAGAGTTAATGCGGACCAAAGCTAGCTAGCCACTAGCTACACCCTGGATCAGAGTTAGTTTGTGTGGACCAGAGCTATACCAGAGCTGGGTTGGCCAGAGCTAGCTAGCTACTATCTCTGCCCTGGAACAGAGCTAGTGACAGATTATAGCTCTGGTCCATGGTGTTAGAGCACTGCATGCGCACATACTAACTGAGACATAAAAAATACCATCTGAAACGCAAACGCATGCACTTTGAGGTTCGCAGACCAGGTGGCCTGGTCACATAATCTTTTCGTTGTTTGGGGTACATGTTTGTGGTTGTTTGGAGTTGTTTAGCGATCCTGTTTGGAGTTGTTTAGGGATCCTGTTTGGAGTTGTTTAGGGATCCTGTTTGGAGTTGTTTAGGGATCCTGTTTGGAGTTGTTTAGGGATCCTGTTTGGAGTTGTTTAGGGATCCTGTTTGGAGTTGTTTAGGGATCCTGTTTGTGGTTGTTTGGCAGCTCTGTTCCACAGTGTATTTATGCAAATAATTAAAATATTTTCTTTATTTAAAAAAATATTTATATATAAAAAAATATATATATATAAATATATGTATATGTATATATATGTATATGTATATATATATATGATAGATCTAACTTTGAACTTTTTCCCTTTACCTTCTTACTTTGTTAAAGACTGGGTCATTTAGGAGTGAATTAAGGTTCCAGTATCCTCGAATGCCACTGGATTTATCAGAACATTCTATCTTCAATAATACAATTTTATATATTTATATATGAATTCCCACCAAAATCCCTGAACTCCATGCATTATTTGTCTGTGCCAGTCAAAGGTTTTACAGTGAGGGAAAAAAGTATTTGATCCCCTGCTGATTTTGTACGTTTGCCCACTGACAAAGAAATGATCAGTCTATAATTTTAATGGTAGGTTTTTATTTGAACAGTGAGAGACAGAATAACAACAAAAAAATCCAGAAAAACGCATGTGAAAAATGTTATAAATTGATTTGCATTTTAATGAGGGAAATAAGTATTTGACCCCCTCTCAATCAGAAAGATTTCTGGCTCCCAGGTGTCTTTTATACAGGTAACGAGCTGAGATTAGGAGCACACTCTTAAAGGGAGTGCTCCTAATATCAGCTTGTTACCTGTATAAAAGACACCTGTCCACAGAAGCAATCAATCAATCAGATTCCAAACTCTCCACCATGGCCAAAACCAAAGAGCTCTCCAAGGATGTCAGGGACAAGATTGTAGACCTACACAAGGCTGGAATGGGCTACAAGACCATCGCCAAGCAGATTGGTGAGAAGGTGGTGACAACAGTTGGTGCGATTATTCGCAAATGGAAGAAACACAAAAGAACTGTCAATNCTTGGGTGAGAACCTCCTTCCCTCAGCCAGGGCATTGAAAATGGGTCGTGGATGGGTATTCCAGCATGACAATGACCCAAAACACACGGCCAAGGCAACAAAGGAGTGGCTCAAGAAGAAGCACATTAAGGTCCTGGAGTGGCCTAGCCAGTCTCCAGACCTTAATCCCATAGAAAATCTGTGGAGGGAGCTGAAGGTTCGAGTTGCCAAACGTCAGCCTCGAAACGTTAATGACTTGGAGAAGATCTGCAAAGAGGAGTGGGACAAAATCCCTCCTGAGATGTGTGCAAACCTGGTGGCCAACTACAAGAAACGTCTGACCTCTGTGATTGCCAACAAGGGTTTTGCCACCAAGTACTAAGTCATGTTTTGCAGAGGGGTCAAATACTTATTTCCCTCATTAAAATGCAAATCAATTTATAACGTTTTTCACATGCGTTTTTCTGGATTTTTTTGTTGTTGTTATTCTGTCTCTCACTGTTCAAATAAACCTACCATTAAAATTATAGACTGATAATTTCTTTGTCAGTGGGCAAACGTACAAAATCAGCAGGGGATCAAATACTTTTTTCCCTCACTGTATGTGCTACAGATTTGATCACTCTTTTGTCAATGAGGAAGTGCAAACTCTTATTTGAGGTTTAAAAAGGCTTCTAAAGTTTGTATTTCCACCTTTAAAATGTCAGACTTGATTTGCCCAAACAAAAAATATCAGCCCCTACCAAAAATATCAGTTAATTATAATCCACATAATCCACTTAATAGTACCTGTTTGTGGTTGTGTGTATAATAGTACCTGTTTGTGGTTGTGTGTATAATAGTACCTGTTTGTGGTTGTGTGTATAATAGTACCTGTTTGGGGTTGTGTGTAGTTGTTTGGGGTACCTGTTTGGGGTTGTTTGGGGTACCTGTATGTGGTTGTTTGGGGTTGTTTGGGGTTGTTGGGAGTTGTTTGTGGTTGTTTGGAGTGATTAGTTGGAGCGCACATCCGTGCACACACACATTGCTTGTGATCAATTGTTAAAGCAACATTATTCAATAAACTGAGCTAGAACCCCACATTACTGAACACATCCAAAATAACTTCACAGAGTCACACTCACAACAATGTGCATAATAGTTTCCCCTTCTTTATCACAAAAATACCTGTCTTACAAGGGTATATTTTGTGCAAGATTTTAAAGTAAATTTATTTTACTTTATTTGATATACAAAATTTGTGAGGGAGCAGCCAAGTTTCTTCCATTCAATTTCAGTAACATGTGCTGTCCAGAAGAAATTCCCTCTATGAGAGATATTGTTCTTGGACTGAAAAAGTTCCCTTAAGAATGTATTATTACGTTTCTTATCCAGCAGGGAGCATCCTTCTAACATAAATTGTGCATCGACAGTGCTCTCCAAAACACAAATGAGATTTCATTAATTGAGTAAGTCTTGAAGGTATTGCTTTGCATATAGAATACAATTCTTTATAATGTATTGGGAAGTTATTTGTTTCTAAGAATTTTCTATAAGAGATTATATCCCTTCTTAATCAAATAAATCAAGCACAAATATAATATTTCTATCAAACCAGTTAGGGAAGAATAAAAAATTAATTTCTTCATATATTTAAGAGCATCTCTAATCTCTACTATAGAAAACTAATCTTCACATATAGACTTGAACTCATTAGAAATAATTGGAACATGACCATAGACATGTTTCATAAAATGTTCACATTCAATTCCATTAACTAGATTTATACAGATTTTCATAGAAATAATACAAAGTTAGAGATGGTTTTAGGGTCTTTACACAAGGTATTGTCAATATTTAAGGCAGAAAGAGATTTTCTATTATAGTTCCTTTTTTCAAGAGCCAAAAAAAATGCTTGTGTTTTTCTGACCCTCCTCAACCCATTGTTCTCAAGATCTAATGAAGTCCCTTTTAGCTAAATCAATGTACATTTGATATAGTTCTATTCCAGATACATTCTAATCTGTTTCTTCCTCTGCTGAAAGGGTATCCTTTTCTTTAAGAACATTCAACGTATCCATAAACTCATCTCCTTTCAGACATGTTTGCTTCTTTAGTTCCTTACTGCATGTAATGGTGATAGATCTTCCTTTTAACTTATTCCCTTCTTACTTCGTTAAAGACTGGGTCATTAAGGAGTGAATTAAGTTTCCAGTATCCTCGAATGCCACTGGATTTATCAGAACATGATAAGAGGCAATCCGTAATTTCGATTAAGACATTAATGAGCGAGCCAGTAACGACGTAGTCAATATAACTATTTATTCAGCACTTTTAAAATGTACAGCGACAGAATTCAGAACATGGGCCTTACAGTGTTCTCCCTGTACACCAAGTCAGAACCGTAGGATAAATAAAGGGGGCATATAAGCAGACAATGAAAGCTCTTACAATATTCAATGACTACATTTCTCAAAAACAGGTTATAAGCTACATGTGCATCACCGAGTCAGAACAGTAGGCAAAATTAAGAGGTGAAAATAGACCAAATTATTAGGGTGAGGCACATGGACTACTAACAGCTTACTACACAACATACACTTAGTTTTACTTTCGTAGCTAGAGTATACATATCTGCCTGACATATTACATAATTTATGCAGCAACATATATGACATTTTTGGACTCACCTCACTGCTCACTTGAACAGGAAGGTGGCGTGGCGGTCCTTCGTGACCAAATTTTGTCCTCAAAGAAAGAGAAAGAGGACGGATTTTCAATTCCGTTTACTCGTTTATTCCTGACTTCCCAGTTGCAATGCTTGCAGTTAGCCACTGTCACTGATTCCTTCCAAACCACTAATTGTTGAATTTGCGATTTCCAACTTGTTGTGTGATGTTTATGTCCAATGGCCAATGAGCACCGATACGTTTTATCTATAATTTCTCTTCATTATTTCTCTTCATATGACAAGGATTTAAAAGGATTTGACAGTAGATTGTCGACTTGATTCATGATGATGACTGCTAGCTAAGATTTTGAAAGTAAGACGTTAACGTGATCAGTCCAATCAAAGCTACTGTACATATAACGTGATATTTATGTAATTTTATCTGTGGCCAATGACCTTGAGCTTTCTTGGAAGGGCACATCTAATGTAATTCTATGGCAGGACCCAAAGGGCTAGAATTTTCAGTGTCTTCCCTTACTAAGGACGTAGTGTCCCCATGAATGACAGAACACTGAGCCAATCACGGTGCTATTTTCTGCTGGCTTGCCCCATCACCACAGAAAGCACTGAGCTAGGTTGAAACACCTGCATTTTGGAGCTGCCTTACTCAAGAAAACAAAAAACATATGTGGCTTTATTGACTCAATTATATATATTTTTTTACATTGTTTGCAAACTGATATGTGACACGTATTAATACCAAAATAAAATGCAAAACAGGAAAGCCCCAAAAAATAAACATATAAACTCAGCAAAAAAAGAAACATCCTCTCACTGTCAACTGCGTTTATTTTCAGCAAACATAACATGTGTAAAGATTTGAATGACCATAACAAGATTCAACGACTGAGACATAAACTGAACAAGTTCCACAGACATGTGACTAACAGAAATTGAATAATATGTCCCTGAACAAAGGGGGGTGTCAAAATCAAAAGTAACAGTCAGTATCTGGTGTGGCCACCAGCTGCATTAAGTGCTGCAGTGCATCTCCTCCTCATGGACTACACCAGACTTGCCAGTTCTTGCTGTGAGATGTTACCCCACTCTTCCACCAAGGCACCTGCAAGTTCCCAGACATTTCTGGTGGGAATGGCCCTAGCCCTCACCCTCCGATCCAACAGGTCCCAGACGTGCTCAATGGGATTGAGATCCGGGCTCTTCGCTGGCCATGGCAGAACACTGACATTCCATGACGGACCCTCAACCTCCAAATCGATCCCGATCCAGAGTACAGGCCTCGGTGTAACGCTCATTCCTTCAACGATAAACGCAAATCTGACCATCACCCCTGGTGAGACAAAATCGCGACTCATCAGTGAAGAGCACTTTTTGCCAGTCTTGTCTGGTCCAGCGACAGTGGGTTTGTGTCCATAGGCGACGTTGTTGCCGGTGATGTCTGGTGAGGACCTGCCTTACAACAGGCCTACAAGCCCTCAGTCCAGCCTCTCTCAGCCTATTGCAGACAGTCTGAGCACTGATGGAGGGATTGTGCGTTCCTGGTGTAACTCGGCAGTTGTTGTTGCCATCCTGTACCTGTCCCGCAGGTGTTATGTTCAGATGTACCAATCCTGTGCAGGTGTTGTTACAAGTGGTCTGCCATTGCGAGGACAATCAGCTGTCCGTCCTGTCTCCCTGTAGCGCTGTCTTAGGCATCTCACACTACGGACATTGCAATTTATTGCCTTGGTCACATCTGCAGTCCTCATGCCTCTTTGCAGCATGCCTAAGTCACGTTTACACAGATGAGCGGGGTGTTCTTTCTTTTGGTGTTTTTCAGAGTCAGTAGAAAGGCCTCTTTAGTGTCCTAAGTTTTCATAACTGTGACCTTAATTGCCTACCGTCTGTAAGCTGTTAGTATCTTAACGACCGTTCCACAGGTGCATGTTCATTAATTGTTTATGGTTCGTTGAACAAGCATGGGAAATAGTGTTTAAACCCTTTAAAATTAAGATCTGTGAAGTTACTTGGATTTTTACGAATTATCTTTGAAAGACGGGGTCCTGTTTATTTATATATGTATATATAGACGCACTACTGTTCAAAAGTTAGGGGTCACTCAGAAATGTCCTTGTTTTTTAAAGAAAAGCAACATTTTTTGTCCATTAAAATAACATAAAATTGATCAGAAATACAGTGTAGACATAGTTAATTTTGTAAATGACTATTGCAGCTGGAAACGGCAGATTTACTATGGAATATCTACATAGGCGTACCGAGGCCCATTATCAGCAACCATCACTGCTGTGTTCCATTGGCACGTTGTGTTAGCTAATCCACGTTTATAGTTTTAAAAGGCAAATTGATCATTAGAAAAACCTTTTGCAATTATGTTAGCACAGCTGAAAACTGTTGTCCTGATTAAAGAAGGAATAAAACTGGTCTTTAGACTAGTTGAGTATCTGGAGCATCAGCATTTGTGGGTTCGATTACAAGCTCAAAATGTCCAGAAACAAAGCCCTTTCTCCTGAAACTCGTCAGTCTATTCTTGTGCTGAGAAATGAAGGCTATTCCATGCGAGAAGTTGCCAAGAAACTGAAGATCTCATACAACGCTGTGTACTACTCCCTTCACAGAACGGCTCTAACCAGAATAGAAAGGGGAGTGGGAGGCCCCGGTGCACAACTGAGCAAGAGGACATTAGTGTCTAGTTTGAGAAACAGACGCCTCACAAATCCTCAACTGGCAGCTTCATTAAATAGTACCCGCAAAACACCAGTCTCAACGTCAACAGTGAAGAGGCGACTCCGGGATGCTGGCCTTCTAGGCAGAGTTGCAAGGAAAAAGCCATATCTCAGACTGGCCAACAAAAAGAAAAGATTAAGATGGGCCAAAGAACACAGACACTGGACAGAGGAAGATTGGAAAAAAGTGTTATGGACAGACAAATCTAAGTTTGAGGTGTTATCCCTCTCCTCACCCCTACCTGGGCTCAAACCAGGGACCCTCTGCACACATCAACAACAGTCATCCTCGAAGCATCGTTACCCATCGCTCCACAAAGCCACGGCCCTTGCAGAGCAAGGGAAACAACTACTTCAAGGTCTCAGAGCAAGTGACGTCACCGATTGAAACGCTGCAGTTTTGAAAATTGTTATTTATTTTTATTTGACATGGTGCAATATTCCATTATTATGTTGTTCAGATTGTATTCATTTAAATTGTTACATTTATATGCACTTTGTTTATATATATTAAAAAGGTTAGACTTTAAATGCACATGGGTAATAGCATCCTTCAGTTTTACATTTATTTCAATTTGTGGGATGCTGCAGTTTTGCACATTTTTATTTATTTTTCTTTGATATGGTGCAATATTCTATTATGCTGTTCAGATTGTATTCGTTTTCAATGGTTAGATTTATATGCACTTTATTTATATACATTAAAAAGTTGTACTTTAAATGCAAATGTTTTAATAGCATTGTTTTTCATAACAAACCAATGCATTTTTAAATACATTGAGGTTAAGGTAGAGTATGACTTCATTTAATAATTGTATTATACCAATCAAAGTCAAACTATCGCAAACTGTTTGACTTGAAATAATTCAAAACATGTTTTTTTTTAAAGAGCCGTTTGGGAGCCAAAGAACCGTCTCTTTCTGGTGAGCTGGCAGAACTAGCCGGCTCACTGAAAAGAGACGGAATGCCCATCACTAATCTGTAGACTTGCAAGGGTACTGGTGCCGGAAAACACGCCCTCTCAGGTTCCCGTTGAGCCTGTTGTGGGAATCAGATCTGTATTTTTTTCTTTTTTAATTTAACAGAAAAGTTGTGGCTCAGTTTTTTGGGGGCAATCCTGTTTCCATCCCGTATAGTAGGTGGCAGAATGCACATTAAATTGTGATCGCCAATATACCATAAAAAAAATTAAAGACACAAATGAACTATCTTGGGTAACAAAAAATATGTTACGCGGTTGGCTGCTAAGTGAAAGCCTTTCAGAGTCACGTCTTACTGTGCAGTTGCCTAAGTGGAAGGGAAAGTCTGTCAGACTCACTTCTTGCTACGGGAGGCCACAATATCAAAATCATGGGCAAACTGTCTATCTTTTTGTTCGTTATTTCGTTTTACACTATTGTCAACGCAGGTAAGGGCTTAAGTTTCTCTCTAACTCATTTAATGATGTATTATGTCATAAAATGTCAAATGTCAACTGTGTACAGGGTTGAGTGTAGCCTACGGGCTATACTGGTATCACTTATTATTGATATTAAGGCTACATGGCGCATTGATGATGTGAATCACACTGCTGCGCTCTAATTTATTTGCGCTTCACGGATTGTGAAGGGAAAGGGCATATCTAGTCAGTTTCACAACTGAATGCATTCAACTGAAATGTGTCTTCCGCATTCCGATTTGTGAACAGCCATGGAAAATGTAAAAGGTCCATAATTGTGTATAATTTCACTCCTCTCCCAGGTTCAGGATCACATTCTTTGTGGGCACTTGCAACATATATAAGCGGAGAGACACCTTTCCCTGAGTTTACGGTTGTGGTGATGTTGGATGATGTTCAAGTGGGTTACTATGACTCCAATGATAAACAGTCTGTCTACAGGGGACAACATATCACAGACAAAGCTGAGGATGATGAAGCTCAGGATGGAGTTTATGTATTTGGAAATATGTACCACCACATGAAAGAGAGATCATTTCAACTAAAGCACCACTTTAATCTCACGGAAGGTGTTCAAGTTCAGCAAAGAATGACTGGCTGTGAGATGTTGGATAATGGTGAACCAGCCATGTTCATGCAAAAGGCCAATGTCGATCGTATTTTTTTCAGATTTTGCGATAAATTACAACATGACACATTTTACATACAATGCTGGGAAACTACTACTTGGATGGGATGGGATGATACAAGTAAATGTAAGAATCCTTTTTGTGAATGTTTACCTTCCCATTTGCATCAGAACACTGAAGACAATCCTGAAGAGAGAGAAGAACGTTGTGATGCGTAAAGTTCCTCCCAGACTCAGGTTGATAAAGAAAGAGGTTTCTGGGGGGTTCCAGGTGAGCTGCCTGGCGTTTGGTTTCTACCCCCGCCACATCAACCTGACCCTGCTGAGAGACGGCCAGCCAGTGGGAGAACAGGAGCTGACCGGGGGGAGGTGCTGCCTAGTGGAGACGGGACCTACCAGCTGAGGAAGAGTCTGGAGGTCAGTACTGAGGAGCTAAAGCAGAGACACCACTACACCTGTACTGCCTCTCACCTCAGTCTGGACAACAAGCTGGATGTCAGTTTGGAGTCTGGGGCAGAGAGAGTACACCTATCCACCCTCTCAGCTCTACTGGTGATGGTGCTGATTGTTATTCTATTGGGCATTTTCATTTGCGTCAAAAGGAGGTGGAGTAACACTGCCTCCCAGTCTAAACTTGCCAACGTTGATGCAAAAGTGTCAGAGGAAATTAACCTTTTTTCAGATTCTGAGACCTAATATATTTTTGGGACACCTGATGCAACTTTGTCGATTCAGCTCAAATCACAATGGAAATATGACTGCCAGAGCACCTATGAGGGCAGACACAAAATGTATGAATGATTGTTATGTTCAGTCAATCTTCCCTTCCCCTCAACAAAGGACTGTAAAGGATCAATTTGGGGAGACTGTTGACAATAACAAATATGTGGGCATTAGTCCAGATCTGCATTTATATATTTTATAGGCTGGTTTGGCAACCTGAGCACTAACAAAGGTAATCTGGTAGTTATATGTGTTATGCATTCTCAAATTTCTAATCATGACTATTAATTAATTTCACAATGTACTCTATCTCTGTTCTGTATTAGCTGATAGCCAGTATTTTAACCAGAAGGAGAATTACGATCATGTGTATGAGGTGTCTATGTTTTGTATTGTATGTAGTATGTTTATCCTTACTGCACAATAATACCTTTATTACAGACAATAAAATGTAGCCTAATCGATTAATGCATGGATTCATGTTAACTATATAATTAATTCATGTTAATTATATACAGTGGGGAAAAAAAGTATTTAGTCAGCCACCAATTGTGCAAGTTCTCTCACTTAAAAAGATGAGAGAGGCCTGTAATTTTCATCATCGGTACACTTCAACTATGACAGACAAAATGAAGAAAAAAAATCCAGAAAATCACATTGTAGGATTTTTTATGAATTTATTTGCAAATTATGGTGGAAAATAAGTATTTGGTCAATAACAAAAGTTTATCTCAATACTTTGTTATATACCCTTTGTTGGCAATGACAGAGGTCAAACGTTTTATGTAAGTCTTCACAAGGTTTTCACACACTGTTGCTGGTATTTTGGCCCATTCCTCCATGCAGATCTCCTCTAGAGCAGTGATGTTTTGGGGCTGTCGCTGGGCAACACGGACTTTCAACTCCCTCTAAAGATTTTCTATGGGGTTGAGATCTGGAGACTGGCTAGGCCACTCCAGGACCTTGAAATGCTTCTTACGAAGCCACTCCTTCGTTGCCCGGGCGGTGTGTTTGGGATTATTGTCATGCTGAAAGACCCAGCCACGTTTCATCTTCAATGCACTTGCTGATGGAAGGAGGTTTTCACTCAAAATCTCACGATACATGGCCCCATTCATTCTTTCCTTTACACAGATCAGTCGTCCTGGTCCCTTTGCAGAAAAACAGCCCCAAAGCATGATGTTTCCACCCCCATGCTTCACAGTAGGTATGGTGTTCTTTGTCCTCCAAACACGACGAGTTG
>QNTS01003705.1:39993-57434 GCA_003317085.1 Hucho hucho | reverse complement strand
ACAGTTGCAGAGCCTCGGTCTGACGCCATTAAAAGGTCATTTACCACCTTCACAAGTGCAGTCTCAGTGCTATGGTGGGGTCTAAAACCAGACTGAAGCGTTTCGTATACATTGTTTGTCTTCAGGAAGGCAGTGAGTTGCTGCGCAACAGCTTTTTCTAAAATTTTTGAGAGGAATGGAAGATTCGATATAGGCCGATAGTTTTTTATATTTTCTGGGTCAAGGTTTGGCTTTTTTAAGAGAGGCTTTATTACTGCCACTTTTAGTGAGTTTGGTACACATCCGGTAGATAGAGAGCTGTTTATTATGTTCAACATAGGAGGGCCAAGCACAGGAAGCAGCTCTTTCAGTAGTTTAGTTGGAATAGGGTCCAGTATGCAGCTTGAAGGTTTAGAGGCCATGATTATTTTCATCAATGTGTCAAGAGATATGGTACTAAAAAACTTGAGTGTCTCTCTTGATTTTATGTCCTGGCAAAGTTGTGTGGACTCAGGACAACTGAGCTTTGGAGGAATACGCAGATTTAAAGAGGAGTCCGTAATTTGCTTTCTAATGATCATGATCTTTTCCTCAAAGAAGTTCATGAATGAATCACTGCTAAAGTGAAAGCCATCCTCTCTTGGGGAATGCTGCTTTTTAGTTAGCTTTGCGACAGTATCAAAAATACATTTTGGATTATTCTTATTTTCCTCAATTAACTTGGAAAAATAGGATGATCGAGCAGCAGTGAGGGCTCTTCGATACTGCATGGTACTGTCTTTCCAAGCTAGTCGGAAGACTTCCAGTTTTGTGTGGCGCCATTTCCGTTCCAATTTTCTGGAAGCTTGCTTCAGAGCTCGGGTATTTTCTGTATACCAGGGAGCTAGTTTTTTATGGCAAATGTTTTTTGTTTTTAGGGGTGCAACTGCATCTAGGGTATTGCACAAGGTTACATTGAGTTCCTCAGTTAGGTGGTTAACTGATTTTTGTACTCTGACGTCCTTGGGTAGGTGGAAGGATTCTGGAAGGGCATCTAGGAATCTTTGGGATGTCTGAGAATTTATAGCACGACTTTTGATGATCCTTGGTTGGGGTCTGAGCAGATTATCTGTTGCGATTTCAAACGTAATAAAATGGTGGTCTGATAGTCCAGGATTATGAGGAAAAACATTAAGATCCACAACATTTATTCCACGGGACAAAACTAGGTCCAGAGTATGACTGTGGCAGTGAGTAGGTCCGGAGACATGTCTATCCCCAAAGAGGGCCAACGTCATGACATATGCATTATAAACAATTAAACAGTTTTTTGATAGAACAGCTTTAACGGGGAATGAATCTTTTTGGATTGTATAGTCAGTGCCATGAAAAGTCCTTTTCTATTTTCCCCAGTCAAATACTCAGGCCTCATTTTGTCGCGACTTCCGCCGAAGTCGGTCCCTCTTCTTGACGTCACCGGCCTTCTAGCCATCGCCGATCCACTTTTCATTTTCCATTTGTTTTGTCTTTGGTTTCTACACACCTGGTTTCAATTCCCCAATTACATGGTCATTATTTAACCCTCTGCTTCCCCCATGTTTTTGTGCGTTATTGTTCCTGTAATGTCAGTCCATATTTGGTGGGCATGGTATTGTTGGTATTTTGTTATTTCTTGGAGTAAACTACGTTGTGTTGCTCATCTCTGCTGTCCTGCGCCTGACTCATTTCCACTTCAAGGAGGCACCACAACATAAAACATAGCTTTTGAATGTAAGATCTAGTTTAGTTAACTGTTATTTTGTATTGAACACTGAATGGTACATCAAAAGGCTGCAAAGCCAATATCTCCATTCCACATTTTTAAATAAGTATCCTTAAATGTTACCTGCTTCCTAATGAGACCAACTAGGTTTGAACCTAGGTCTCCTGTGCACCACAATACTGTGTTAGTCTTCTGGTACTATAGTGACACCTCTTGCACTGAGATGCAGTGCCTTAGACAGCTGTGCCACTAGGGAGTCCCCCATTAGATATCCTAAAGGTAGAAAGAAGGCAGAATTGTATTTGTCTTGGAGACTAATGATTAATAAAGAGTAAATGCCATTTGTCAATCTGAGTTAGTGCTGCCTACCCTTTTCCAAATAAAGTATTGTTCATTGTGAAACTTGCCTGGTGTCGTACATCCTTCCTGAAAATGCACTCTCGGCACAAAATATCCAGAAATGTCCATAACTGACACACACAGGCACACAGTCACACACACATTCCAGGGACGGACAGACTTGGAGGTCAGGGGTCTGTGAGAGCAAAAAGTGTAGAATTGCAGGAAATTAGCTTTAAAACTGCAACATTTTCTTTCAGCCTCATGACAAAATGTGTAGAAAAGCATTATAAAACTGCAAAATGTTGTCTCTGCACCATGGCAAAATGTGTTGAAATGTAGGAAGTTAGCCGCCCCTATCTTGCCAATTATTTGGATCTCAATCCTGATACAATTCGGCTCCACATGTGACCTCGGTCTGGATGCTCAAACCTGATTTTTTTCTGCTCTGAAGTATTTGTACATGACCTGCCATTACCATGACAACCACGGCCAAAATTTGAAGGAACAGTGACAGGAAATGAGCATTGCATCTGTGTGCTACTTCAGAGGCTACATCATGAATGTGCAAATCTGATAAGGGTCACATGTAAAACTGAGTGTGGACAGTCAGAATAAGATATTGGATATGGGGAAAAAACAGGTGGTTGTGTAAACATAGCCATGGAGAATTCAATAAATCTGATTTTTTTTTCAATATAAAGGCTTGCTAGTGCTACAATTCAGCATTTTGACATGTCTCTCAGACAACCATGTGTCACTTCTAGGAAGATTTCAACCCACTTAATCCCATAATGTCTCCCAATTTTTATCATCATTGTAAAGCCCGAGCTATTTTTTTACAAAGTCAAAGGAACAAAACAAGCGTCCATTCCCCCTGTCACAAGGGGATTTAAGGCTGATTTAAGAATAAATCGTTAACCCTGTTACTTAATTTAGCACTTCATAGGCACTTACTATAGTCTATTGACCAAGTTACACTTGGTGGAACGACCCTATAAAAGGATAACTAAAACTGTCAGGTGAGAGAGAGTGAGTGAGCGAGTGAGAGAGATAGAGATGCTGAATTAATTCAAATCAAGCCAAATATAAAAATAAAAAAATACACATGAATACAGCTTTATTGATTAGATATGCCAACAACATAGTAAAATAATATTCATTACAGATATTACCTAAAAGAGAACGCCAGGCCTGACTCGTGAGGTAAAGGGTACTAGACAGTGGGCAATATTTTCATGGTGCAACAATATTCAAATCTGTGCAAAAAAATCTGTTTTAATTTGACACTTCAGCAATGTGCAAAATAAAAAGGCCACTATTTATGCATCGCTCAGTTTATTAAACTCTAGTCAAATAATCACTTTTTTATAACGCAGTGTTCAAGAAAAGTGTAAAATGAAATTATACTTCCAGATTATAATGCATTTTACAGTACTTTTGCACAGATTTTAACTACAGTATTTTGCACCATAAAGATGTCACTCAGTAAGTCAATAGGATGAAGACAAAACACAAAGTCACAGGAGGGTTTAAACATTGATAGTTTTTTAGATGTCATGTCCCAAACCACATAGTTACAACATTATGGAATATAATACTGCTTCTGGCAACAATACTTTAGAATGATAAACAAGAATCCTTAATTAAAATGAAAATTTAAAGGGTCAATCCTGGATTGGTACGTACATCCATCCGACTGATTTGTTGTATTTAAAATCCCGGATTGTCCCTTTTAAAGGACTTCAGTAACAACATTACTCCCCCCCAGGATGGAAGAGACATTGAGGGTGGATGACTCTCAGGGTTACAGGGCTGGTAGAATGATCCCCGCACACGGTCCGAAGCCCAACCTAAACCCACTCCCCTCACAGTAACCTAGAGAGGGGGGTGGGGGGTGGAGCGAGAAGGAAGGAAAGAGAGAGCGAGAGAGAAAGAGAGGGACAAGTGAGTGAGGGAGGGAAAAATAAATTAAAGGACAACACAGACCAACAGGAATGTCGGAACGTGTGTGTGAACGGTGGCTAATAGAGGGTTGAAGTTCCTGATTGGAGGGGTTAGCACTCTTGTGAATATTCCATTGGTTCCATTAAGACATGTAAGCTCAATAAGGGTGAGCTCAGTAAGGGTGTATCATGGTATCTGTAGTGGTTCTGTCTGTAACAGTGTTTGTAGGGAGCTCAGTAAGGGTGTATCATGGTATCTGTAGTGGTTCTGTCTGTAACAGTGTTTGTAGAGAGCTCAGTAAGGGTGTATCATGGTATCTGTAGTGGTTCTGTCTGTAACAGTGTTTGTAGAGAGCTCAGTAAGGATGTATCATGGTATCTGTAGTGGTTCAGTCTGTAACAGTGTTTGTAGAGAGCTCAGTAAGGGTGTATCATGGTATCTGTAGTGGTTCTGTCTGTAACAGTGTTTGTAGAGAGCTCAGTAAGGATGTATCATGGTATCTGTAGTGGTTCTGTCTGTAACAGTGTGTATAATAGGGTTCTACCCACCTGTAAGAGTGACCTCGTCTCCATCCTTTAGGAAGGTTCTTGTCTCTCCTTCTCCCAGGTCCACAGTCTTAGAACCCTTCCATGACAACTCCAACATAGAACCAAAACTGTCTGGATCCTACACACAGAGAGACAGAGAGACAGAGAGAGACAGAGATAGTCAATACTGAATCAACAACAACTCATCAGAACATATACACTAAAATGTGAACACATGTAAACACTGATTCAGATACAAAACGCTCATAGATACACAGAATAACACATACACTACCATTCAATGGTTTGGGGTCACTTGGACATTTCTTTGTTTTTGAAAGAAAATCTATTTTTTTTGTCTATTCAAATAACATCAAATTGATCCGAAATACAGTGTAGACATTGTTAATGTTGTAAATGACTATTGTAGCTGGAAACTGCAGATTCTTTATGGAATATCTACATAGGCGTACAGAGGCCCATTATCAGCAACCATCGCTCCGGTGTTCCAATGGCACGTTGTGTTAGCTAATCCAAGTTTATCATTTTAAAAGGCTAATTTATCGTTAGAAAACCCTTTTGCAATTATGTTAGCACAGCTGAAAACTGTTTTGTTCTGATTAAAGAAGCAATAAAACTGGCCTTCTTTAGACTAGTTGAGTATCTGGATTCGATTACAGGCTCAAAATGGCCAGAAACAAAGATCTTTCTTCTGAAACTCGTCGGTCTATTCTTGTTCTGAAAAAAGAAACTGAAGATCTCGTACAACGCTGTGTACTACTCCCTTCACAGAACAGCGCAAACTGGCTCCAACCAGAATAGAAAGAGGAGTGGGAGGCCCCAGTGCACAACTGAGCAAGAGGCCAAGTACATTAGACTGTCTAGTTTGAGAAACAGACACCTCACAAGTCCTCAACTGGCAGCTTCATTAAATAGTACCCGCAAAACACCAGTCTCAACGTCAACAGTGAAGAGGCGACTCCGGGATGTTGGCCTTCTAGGCAGAGTTGCAAAGAAAAAGCCATATCTCAGACTGGCCAATAAAAAGAAAAGATTAAGATGGGCCAAAGAACACAGACACTGGACAGAGGAAGATTGGAAAAAAGTGTTATGGACAGACAAATCTAAGTTTGAGGTGTTCGGATCAAGTTGGAGATTTGTACATGGTAAAAGGGATCTTGAAGAAGGAATGCTATCACTCCATTTTGCAACGCCATGCCATACCCTGTGGATGGCACCTAATTGGAGCCAATTTCCTCCTACAACAGGACAATGACCCAAAGGACAGCTCCAAACTATGCAATAACTATTTAGGGAAGAAGCAGTCAGCTGGTATTCTGTCTATAATGGAGTGGCCAGCACAGTCACCAGATCTCAACCCTATTGAGCTGTTATGGGAGCAGCTTGACTGTATGGTAGGTAAGAAGTGCCCATAAAGCCAATCCAACTTGTTGGAGGTGCTTCAGGAAGCATGGGGTGAAATCTCTTCAGATTACCTCAACAAATTGACAACTAGAATGCCAAAGGTCTGCAAGGCTGTAATTGCTGCAAATGGAGGATTCTTTGACGAAAGCAAACATTGAAAGACACAATTATTATTTCAATTAAAAATCATTATTTATAACCTTGCATTTTATTGAGGGAAATAAGTATTTGACCCCCTCTCAATCAGAAAGATTTCTGGCTCCCAGGTGTCTTTTATACAGGTAACGAGCTGAGATTAGGAGCACACTCTTAAAGGGAGTGCTCCTAATCTCAGCTTGTTACCTGTATATAAGACACCTGTCCACAGAAGCAATCAATCAATCAGATTCCAAACTCTCCACCATGGCCAAGACCAAGAGCTCTGCAAGGATGTCAGGGACAAGATTGTAGACCTACAGTCGTGGCCAAACGTTTTGAGAATGACACAAATATTAATTTCCACAAAGTTTGCTGCTTCAGTGTCTTTAGATATTTTTGTCAGATGTTACTATGGAATACTGAAGTATAATTACATGCATTTCATAAGTGTCAAAGGCTTTTATTGACAATTACCTGAAGTTGATGCAAAGAGTCAATATTTGCAGTGTTGACCCTTCTTTTTCAAGACCTCTGCAATCCGCCCTGGCATGCTGTCAATTAACTTCTGGGCCACATCCTGACTGATGGCAGCCCATTCTTGCATAATCAATGCTTGGAGTTTGTCAGAATTTGTGGGTTCTTGTTTGTCCACTCGTCTCTTGAGGATTGACCACAAGTTGTCAATGGGATTAAGGTCTGGGGAGTTTCCTGGACATGGACCCAAAATATCGATGTTTTGTTCCCCAAACCACTTAGTTATCACTTTTGCATTATGGCAAGGTGCTCCATCATGCTGGAAAAGGCATTGGTCGTCCCCAAACTGTTCCTGGATGGTTGGGAGAAGTTGCTCTCGGAGGATGTGTTGGTACCATTCTTTGTTCATGGTTGTGTTCTTAGGCAAAATTGTGAGTGAGCCCACTCCCTTGGCTGAGAAGCAACCCCACACATGAATGGTCTCAGGATGTTTTACTGTTGGCATGACACAGGATTGATGGTAGCGCTCACCTTGTCTTCTCCGGACAAGCTTTCTTCCGGATGCCCCAAACAATCGGAAAGGGTATTCATCAGAGAAAATGACTTTACCCCAGTCCTCAGCAGTCCAATCCCTGTACTTTTTGCAGAAAATCAGTCTGTCCCTGATGTTTTTCCTGGAGAGAAGTGGCTTCTTTGCTGCCCTTCTTGATACCAGGTCATCCTCCAAACGTCTTCGCCTCACTGTGCGTGCAGATGCACTCACACCTACCTGCTGCCATTCCTGAGCAAGCTCTGTACTGGTGGTGCCCCGATCCCGCAGCTGAATCAACTTTAGGAGACGGTCCTGGCACTTGCTGGACTTTCTTGGGCGCCCTGAAGCCTTCTTCACAACAATTGAACCGCTCTCCTTGAAGTTCTTGGTGATCCAATAAATGGTTGATTTAGGTGCAATCTTACTGGCAGCAATATCCTTGCCTGTGAAGCCCTTTTTGTGCAAAGTAATGATGACGGCACATGTTTCCTTGCAGGTAACCATGTTTGACAGAGGAAGAACAATGATTCCAAGCATCACCCTCCTTTGGAAGCTTCCAGTCTGTTATTCGAACTCAATCAGCATGACAGAGTGATCTCCAGCCTTGTCCTCGTCAACACTCACACCTGTGTTAACGAGAGAATCACTGGCATGGTGTCAGCTGGTCCTTTTGTGGTAGGGCTCTAATGCAGTGGAAATGTTTTTTGGGGGATTCAGTTCATTTGCATGGCAAAGAGGGACTTTGAAATTAATTGCAATTCATCTGATCACTCTTCATGACATTCTGGAGTATGTGCAAATTGCCATCATACAAACTGAGGCAGAAGACTTTGTGAAAATTAATATTTGTGTCATTCTCAAAGCTTTTGGCCACGACTGTACACAAGGCTGGAATGGGCTACAAAACCATCGCCAAGCAGCTTGGTGAGAAGGTGACAACAGTTGGTGCGATTATTCGCAAATGGAAGAAACACAAAAGAACTGTCAATCTCCCTCGGCCTGGGGCTCCATGCAAGATCTCACCTCGTGGAGTTGCATTGATCATGAGAATGGTGAGGAATCAGCCCAGAACTACACAGGAGGATCTTGTCAATGATCTCAAGGCAGCTGGTACCATAGTCACCAAGAAAACAATTGGTAACACACTACGCCGTGATGGAATGAAATCCTACAGCGCCCGCAAGGTCCCCCTGCTCAAGAAAGCACATATACATGCCCGTCTGAAGTTTGCCAATGAACATCTGAATGATTCAGAGGACAACTGGGTGAAAGTGGTGGTCAGATGAGACCAAAATGGAGCTCTTTGGCATCAACTCAACTCGTCGTGTTTGGAGGAGGAGGATTGCTGCCTATGACCCCAAGAACACCATCCCCACCGTCAAACATGGAGGTGGAAACATTATGCATTGGGGGTGTTTTTCTGCTAAGGGGACAGGACAACTTCACCGCATCAAAGGGACAATGGACGGGGCCATGTACCGTCAAATCTTGGGTGAGAACCTCCTTCCCTCAGCCAGGGCATTGAAAATGGGTCGTGGATGGGTATTCCAGCATGACAATGAACCAAAACACACGGCCAAGGCAACAAAGGAGTGGCTCAAGAAGAAGCACATTAAGGTCCTGGAGTGGCCTAGCCAGTCTCCAGACCTTAATCCCATAGAAAATCTGTGGAGGGAGCTGAAGGTTCGAGTTGCCAAACGTCAGCCTCGAAACCTTAATGACTTGGAGAAGATCAGCAAAGAGGAGTGGGACAAAATCACTCCTGAGATGTGTGCAAACCTGGTGGCCAACTACAAGAAACGTCTGACCTCTGTGATTGCCAACAAGGGTTTAGCCACCAAGTACTAAGTCATGTTTTGCAGAGGGGTCAAATACTTATTTCCCTCATTAAAATGCATATCAATTTATAACATTTTTCACATGCGTTTTTCTGGATTTTTTTGTTGTTATTCTGTCTCTCACTGTTCAAATAAACCTACCATTAAAATTATAGACTGATCATTTCTTTGTCAGTGGGCAAACGTACAAAATCAGCAGGGGATCAAATACTTTTTTCCCTCACTGTATATGCATACACGCACACACTCACCGGTCCACTGATGGTTCCTGAGGCCAGCAGGTCTCCAGGTCTGACGTTACAGCCGTTGACTGTGTGATGGGCTAACTGCTGCTTCATAGTCCAGTACATATACTAGAGAGAGAAAGAGAGAGATGGAGAGAAGTGAGAGGGAAAGAGAGAAATGAGTGAGAAAAAGACACACACCAACACAAGCACATACACCATGTGTATACAATGCTGCACAATTTAAACACTTTCCCCCCAATCCACCCTTGCCCAGAACACATGTTTATATTGGACTATAAATGATCCCTTCCTGTATTATACTGATGTTAAACTGTTTATTCTGTTCTACTGAGCCATTTACTTTATGTTTGTATTCTTATCTTTTCTTATTTCTTATTGTTGTTGCATTGTCAAGACGGAACCTGCAAGTAAGCATTTCATTGGACGGTGTATACTATGTGTATCCTGTACATACGACTAATAAAACACAACACACACAGAAAGACAGGTAAAAAAGAGACAGTGAGTCAGTCAGAAAGACATCCTGTACCTCATCAGTCAAAGCCAATGGACTAAGAGACTAACCATTCTCATCAATGAAGCTGATAGACCCCACTCACTCACCTCACCAATATATTGGTTACGTTCCAAATGGCACCCTATTCTCTCCATAGTGCACTACTGTTGAACAGGGCCCATAGGGCTCCACTGATGGTCAAAAGTAGTGCACTATGTAGGGATTTGGGTGCCATTTGGGACACAACCATAGTCTGTGTGTGAGTACTGAGTACTTGCCTACAATGGCAGATAAGACAGCTGCCATTAGGAGGCTGGAGAGAGAGAGGGATAATGAGACTTAAATCACACAGGATGTTTTATTCCTATTGTCTTCTGGTTAAAGGGGTAGTCCACCCAATTTTCATAAATCATTATATTTAGTAATATATGATCGTAATATAATCGTTATGTTTTGTAATGTGTATCTTACCTTAGAAGTGGTCTAGAGACCAGTAGTGTGACAGTATCTACGCTAAGTCTTTCATTTCATGGGTATTTACATTGGAGGATGCTGCATTGAAACATTGAAACTCAATGGACAATGCTAACCTTTAGCCTGTGGTGGCTCTGGTAAAGACATGTAAGGCTCATCGTAGATGCTGTCACTACCGCACTCTTAACTGCTTCTGACATGACAAATATTAACAACTTCTGAAAATAGAGTGACCTATCCCTTTAATGCAGTAAACACTAATGTATCTCAATGATAACAGTACTCATTTACAGCTATTCAAAACACCTGGGCCAGTCCTGCATTCCATAAGAACTGCATTCCAATTCAGAAAGAAAACCAAATTCCAAATGTTCCTCATTGAAAATAATTAGAATTTTTGTGTACTTACTGAATTGACTGGAATTGAAATGGAATTTCCCCAACCAAGTCACAAGCATGTCTGAAGAAGAACAGTTAGTCTCTGCATTCTAAGCGCATGTAGAGTCAAGTAAAAAAATATATATATAGATACACGCAATGAATATTTTGTCTATTTATTGAGGCTACCAGACAGCCCTTTTCATTATTTTGTCTACTACATATTTTTTATTATGTTTTCATTAATTTTAATATGGTTCAAAGCTTGCGACCCGCCCGCCCGCTCAAACGCTGCGCAAATGTAGCCTGTCATTACAGCCATAAACAGCTATGCATTTTTCAAAGCGCAAGACACAGAAATAAACTGCGTTTTACACCTGCATCTCTTGATGAAAGTCATTCATGTTAGCAGCCAATATCAACTAGGGATATCTTGTCACTCCTCTGGTGTCCAGAGAAACCAGGATAATAGGCCTGAATGCAGCAGAGGTTGCAGGAACAGGAAAGCGTGGTCTGTCTGCACCTTGCCTGCCACTCTGGAGGGCCGCCTGCCTGCAGCTCCTTGCCAACTGGGAAGACCCTTTCTTCCTCACACATATCCTAATAAATTCACCAGAATATGTTAGTTCTACATCTTCATCCCATAATATTCAAGGCAGTGTGATGTTACAGCTATCTTCAGACATATAGCCAGTTATCAGCCAAACTAGGACTATCTGAAATATGAAAATGATCAATGAAATCACCACGTAGTCTGGTACGGACACATCTGGAAAAGATGTGTCCATAGTAGATTGCTAAACTGTATAAATGTAGGCTTACTCTGTTTTTACCAGGCAAAACCAGAGAAAATGAAACAAGCGCTTTCTGAAGACACATCTGGATATGAGCCAATGCGCTAATGCTGATCACTGTTCATTGGTCAACAGTCAAGACGTGCAACTTGTTGGTTTTGAAGCACAGATTAGATGTTTTTAAGACAATTTGGTGTAATACCGTGGGCCTATGCCTGAAACCAGATCAAATAGGCAAAGGTATAAATATAAAATGTATGTAGCCAATTAAAATATATTTAAAAATTCAGTTTCATACTCACAACAAACATTCCCTCTAAAGTTTCGGGGGTAGCTCTGTGCAGAGCACAGAAGAAATATCAGCCACGAGATTAAACTTCACTCAACTTTCTAGTTTTCCCGTTAGTTAACACTATCAACTTTTCCCTTTACTGTGGCGATTGTGATCGAATCAATGCAATATTAGCCACTTTCAATGCAACTTACCGAAACTAAACAAACTATGCAAGAGATGTTGTTGTAGGCAGAACGCATCGGAGTAGGATTCTATTGCAACAACTCAGCCCGTACTCTACACAGACCAGTGCGGCATAACCAATCAGAGCTGCAGTAGACCTGTATGCAAATAGACCATTGCCATATATGGATCTATGCCATTTACTTTGAACTGGACTGTGTTTACAGCTGTGGTCGTGAGTAGATGCGCTTGTGTTGAGATTAAAGCAAGAGCTGCATGTAGCCACGTGTGCACATTTAGTTCATATCCTTTGCTATTTAGCGAGGTATTCTCCCAGTTATAGATCATTTCTAGTCAGCAATAGGTGATTGATTGCACAAAGCATCTCCATTGTTTTTGATGGTAGGCCACTCTGGTAGGCCTGCATTATGATCAAATAGCCACAGTAGCCTACTTGGCCACTGTTAAAACTAACTTAAAGCGAGTGCAGCTTCAGGGTTCACAGTAAACACACGCTGGAAGTTTCACAGAATTTTCACAACGTTCAAGTTTGCGCTCAGCAGAACTTAAATTATCTCAGTGCCGGAAAACATTAGAGGGAACATTGCTCACGGCCCCCCAAATCCTTCTACACTTCGAGAAACACTGCGCTACCTCACCAGACCTGTATTAATGGACCGTTTGTTGGGCCAATCAGAGGGCCAAGTGTGCGTCACTAGCCAATCTGTTGCACGTTTTTTTTGCTATGTGCGATGCTGCGGCTACTTTCTCTGGCTACATGGAGAGTAATGCAGTAAGACTCTGTGCCACAAAATGAGTGACAAAACCTGGCCAAATCATTTTAAGTCATCAGTCTCAAGTCAAACTCAGGTCCCAAGTCTTGAGGCTCCAAGTTGAAGTCAAGCCTCAAGTTATTTTATTTTATATCGAGTCTGAAGTGATCAAATATGTGACTCGAGTCAGACTCGAGTCCAAGTCATGTGACTCGAGTCCACAACTCTGCAACTGTAGTAAACTATCCAATGTTTAGACAAGTCCACTTCACCAACTGCTTACCTTGAAGTTGGACTTGCATATAGTGGCTGCTTCCTTCATTGCCTCTCCTGAAAAAAACAACCCACAATAGTTAATTGAGACAGGATATCAACACCTGATATACCCCCTCAATAATACCACAGAAAATACATAGGAAGAGCAGTGGAGAGAGTCAGGACAGCGAGTCACTGGAGAGTCAGGAGAGAGAGTAGGGACAGAGCGTCACAGGAGAGAGAGAGTTAGGACAGAGTCAGGACAGCGAGTCACTGGAGAGTCAGGAGAGAGAGAGTGTCAGTGGAGAGTCAGGAGAGAGAGTCAGGAGAGAGTTAGGAGAGATAGTCAGGAGAGATAATCAGGAGAGAGAGTCAGGAGAGATAATCAGGAGAGAGAGTCAGGAGAGAGTTAGGAGAGATAGTCAGGAGAGATAATCAGGAGAGAGAGTCAGGAGAGATAATCAGGAGAGAGAGTCAGGAGAGAGAGAGTCAGTGGAGCGTTGGGAGAGAGTCAGTGGAGAGTGAAGAGATAGTCAGTGGAGAGTCAGGACAGAGAGTCAGGAGAGAGTCAGGACAGAGAGTCAGGAGAGATAGTCAAGCCAGAGAGTCAGTGGAGAGTCAGGACAGAGAGTCAGGATAGAGAGTCAGTGGAGAGAGAGAGAAAGTCAGTGGAGAGATAGTCATTGGAGAGTCAGGAGAGATAGTCAAGCCAGAGAGTGAGTGGAGAGTCAGGACAGAGAGTCAGGAGAGATAGTCAGGACAGAGAGTCAGTGGAGAGTCAGGACAGAGAATCAGTGGAGAGTCAGGAGAGATAGTCAGGACAGAGAGTCAGTGGAAAGAGAGCCAGTGGAGAGAGAGAGAGAGAAAGTCAGTGGAGAGAGAGAGAGAGTCAGTGGAGAGAGAGAGAGTCAGTGAAGAGAGAGTCAGTGGAGAGAGAGAGAGTCAGTGGAGAGAGAGAGAGTAACTCAGTGGAGAGAGAGAGAGTGAGAGAGAGAGAGAGAGAGTCAGTGGAGAGACAGAGTCAGTGGAGAGAGAGAGAGAGTCAGGAGAGAGAGAGAAAGTCGGGACAGAGAGAATGAACAGTCCTGGTCGTTAGGAATACAAAGCTCTTAATGGTAAATCATGACCTCCCTTGTGTGTGTGTGTGCTTAATTACCAAGGCAAGGCACTCATTCACCAACAATTCCTTTTTACTGTGTGTCTGTGCACGTACGTGTGTGTTGTGTGTCTCTGTGTAAAACCCAACATACCTTTCACTGACACAAATAAGTTAATGTTAAAGGTGAAGGCATCGTCATGGCATAGATAAGGGAGGGGCTTTGGATCCTGAAACAGGAAGTGGAAATAGAAAGCATGAAGAGCCACTACACTCTTAGAAAAAAGGGTTCTTCGGCTGTCCAAATAGGAGAACCCTTTTTGGTTTCAGGTTGAACCCTTTTGGGCTCCATGTAGAAAATGGACCCCAAAGGGGTTCTACCTGGAACCAAAAAGGTTATTCAAAGGGTTCTCCTATGGGGACAGCCGAATAACACTTTTAGATTCTAGATGGCACCTTTTTTTCTAACACGGTATGGATACTGGCTCTCATTACTAAAGGCTTACCTGAATGGTTAAAATGTAAGAGGGTTAATGAAACGTAAAATATATCCAGACCACCCGTACTATAATGTAATGTAAAATACATCTAGACCACCCATAGTATAATGTAATGTCAAATACATCCAGACCACTCGTAGTATAATGAAATGTAAAATACATCCAGACCCCCCATAATGTAATATAAAATACATCCAGACCACCCATAGTATAATGTAATGTCAAATACATCCAGACCACCCGTAGTATAATGTAATATAAAATACATCCAGACCACCCGTAGTATAATGTAATGTCAAATACATTCAGACCACCCATAGTATAATGTAATGTAAAATACACCCAGACCACCCATAATGTAATGTAAAATACATCCAGACCACCCGTAGCATACTGTAATGTCAAATACATCCAGACCACCCGTAGTATAATGTAATGTCAAATACATCCAGACCACCTGTAGTATAATGTAATGTCAAATACATCCAGACTACCCGTAGTATAATGTAATGTCAAATACATCCAGACCACCCGTAGTATAATGTAATGTAAAATACACCCAGACCACCCATAATGTAATGTAAAATACATCCAGACCACCCGTAGTATAATGTAATGTCAAATACATCCAGACCACCCATAATGTGATGTAAAATACATCCAGACCACCCACAGTATACTATAGGGTAGTAAGACCACCAGGACTATACTATATTACACTACTATACTGTTTGTTCCTCACCTGGACAGTGTTGGGCTCAGCGAAGGGCAGCAGGGCCTCCATAGGAACCACCCAGGGTGAGATGGTTGTCCCAAAGTTCTTCCCCAGAAACGGACCCAGAGGAACGTACTCCCACGCCTGGATATCCCTGGCTGGAACACACACAGGAAGAAGAGTGGTTACCCTTTATTTTACCATTAGATGTTGGTATTTACTGAATGTTCCTCAGTGGACACACAGATTCCAGGTAGGTTTGAATACTATGTAACCTGCCCAGTGGTGAGTCCATTTGGATGAGCGTTGACCAACATAGTAAAGTACCTGTTCTAACACTACCTGTACATAGACATAGCTTCAAAACCTTGGTGTTGTGGAGGTGAAGTTAGAAGTTGGTCTTTTTGACTATTGACAACCCAGGAACTATTCTATGAAATATTGTGTTGAGGGATGTGATAAATCATGTGGAGAGAAGACGATCTTGAAATCTCAAGGCTACAGTCGATTCCACTCCTCCTCCTGAGATCCTTCTGCCTCATCAATAATCCATAGCCTGTCATGTTTTCCTGAGTAGTTTACCCTGCTCCCAGTGATTAAATATGAAATGTTTACATCAACATGTATAATGCAGAACTAAATGAAGGAACTTAAGTTAGTGTTATTATGGAAAGTGGATGCTTTTCAATGAGTGTTATTGACGTTAGAATTTTTCAATTACTGATGGATAATTTTTGGCTAATGATTCTACTATTGGCTGCTATAGTCGATAGATGCATTCATTTGAAAATGAAGAAATACTGTATGGTGCTTATTATTCTGTTTTCCATTGAGGTGGGCTGTGTAGGTGCATGTGTGTGTATGCACATATGAGTGTGTAAGCAAGTGAGTGAGTGTGTGTGTGTGTTATCGTGACTTGTGAGTGTTCTCGTGAGTGAGTAAGCGTGTAAGTGTGTGTAGTTGTTAGTGACTGTGTGTTGGTGTGTGTGTGTGTGCATGAGTCTTTGCGAGTGAGTGTGAGTATAAGTGTGTGTGTGTGAGGCCTTACCACTCCAGTCGTTCATTAGCACCATGCCAAAGATGTGTTGGTGGGCTCTCTCTATGGGAATGGGCTCACCCAGACGATTACCTCCACCTACAAAGAATGCCTGAGAGAGAAAGAGAGAGAGAGCCAGCGAGAGAGCCAGCGAGAGAGAGAGAGAGAGAGAAAGAGAGACAGCGAGAGAGACAGAGAAGGAGATAAAAGGCAGAGAGAGAGAGAGAGAGAGAGAGAGAGACAGATCATTGTTTTGTGATGCCATTGATATGATCCATCTCCTTGGTTGTAATAAAGTGTAGCTATATAAAGTTTATACTGACCATCTCCAGCTCAATGTCCAGCTGCTTGGACTGGCCAAACACAGGAGGCTTAGCTAATACAGAGCACAATGGAAGATGAAGACTGTTAGTGAGGGACACAAAAACATAGTGACTCTGGTCTGAGAGGTTTTGTGTGTGTGTGTGTGCTTCTCTTTGAATTCAGAGTCTGATTTGATTTTCAGACTAGGCGTTGTGTTTCATTACATTGGTCGGGTCTCATCTGTCCAGAGGGTCTGCGTATGGGGGTCCCAGACACCACTATGGAAGAAGCCCGGCCATGATACCCCACGGGCAGCCTCAACCTGAGGGACACAATCAGTCAGTCAAACAAACATAATAATCATTTGGGGGGGTTACTATATTGTCCTGTCGCACACAAGTGTTTCTTGCATATCCCGACTCCCCCTAAGACAGCCACAGGGAGCGTGGTCACCATTGTCAAGCGCCCCTAGAGACATTGGGGTTAAGTGCCTTGCTCAAGGGCACAGCGACCAACTTTTTTCACCTTATCAGCTCCGGAATTGGAACCAGCAACCTTTCAATTACTGGCCCAACACTCTAACCTCGAGGCTACCAATCAATTACTCAGTCAGCCAGCCAGTCCAATAAACAGGCAATTAGTCAGTCAGCCTGTCAGCCAGCCAGTCAAATAAACAGTCAGTCAATGAGTCAGTCAGCCAAAGAAGAGAGGTTCTACACAGAGGTTCCCAACCGTGACAAAGACCGCAGCCATATGAACAGCAGCTGTGGTGTCTGAAGCGAGGAATGGTGCAGTGTTGGACTGCAGACTCACTGACTGACTGACTGGAAGGATGGTGCAGTGTTGGACTGCAGACTCACTGACTGACTGACTGACTGACTGGAAGGATGGTGCAGTGTTGGACTGCAGACTCACTGACTGACTGATTGGAAGGATGGTGCAGTGTTGGACTGCAGACTCACTGACTGACTGACTG
>QNTS01003705.1:20428-32690 GCA_003317085.1 Hucho hucho | reverse complement strand
GAAAAGTTTATTCTTCTTCTTTCATTTCCTGTTGATGCCTCGTGTGATTTCATTCCCCTATCAGCACTAATGTGACAGAACTGGACAGGTGAAAGCCAATTCCCATTAGGAATTCACCATTGTGCTTTAACCAATCCTGTTATGTCAGAGCAGCACCCAGCTGAAGGGGAGGAGACAGTCGGGAGGCAGCAGCACACAAGGCCTCCAGACAACAGTGGTATTAGGGACCCATTCACAGGTGTGACAGAGGACGAGAGGAGACACTCCAAACCAATTCACACTACTCACTTGTAGATTTAATGTACTGTATAGTCCACAATATATGAAGCATACATCCTAATTGATGACTTGATTAGGACACCAGTGTGGAGGAAGAAAAGCAGTGCATCGTGGCCATTGAATAGACCCTACCCTCCTAGCATATTGCACTATTGGCTACATAAGGTAGACCCATATAGCTATAAGTAAACTAGTGGAGATACATAGTAAACGTGCCATGTTACATTACCAGGTGAATGCATAATATTGCAGTCAGTGCCGATAAGAAATATCAATCATCAATACGAGACATTGAGGAGCATTCTACATTTTGTTGGCCTTACCTGGTCAAACACATCCTGGTGATTGGAGAGCACAGGACCTCTGAAGAGTGATTTTATAACGCTCAAATCCAAAATCTGATCTCCAATAGCAACCCCAATCCGGTGCCTGGACTGAGAGTGACACGAGACATTTGTGAAAACAGTAAACAGGAATGAAATACCAAAATGGAACGATATTGGAGAAGATACTTTGTAAACTACAATGTTTCATCCAAGAGAAATTCACGTTTCCACCGTCGTTTGTAACATTATATCCTAAGAAAATCAATTTACATGCCATAGTTTTATGGCACAGGAGACGGTGTAGGGAAACCGATTCAACTAAAAGTACAACACATGTATCGTCATACTCACATTATCCGGTGTCGAGAACACGCCATATGGTAAATTGTGATAGGAAAAGTCGGACTGTGCGTCAATTTTTACGAAAGACATTTTGAAATTGCAGCTGTACTCCGGTACACTCTCCAAGGTAAGCAACAGCGTGAGTAACTTCTTCCAGATGTTGACCGCAGCCATAGGACAGTCCGCCTCCCACAGAATGAACCAACGACCAATAGGAAACGCTCTCTTATATCCACCCTTTTTCAAGAACTGTAAATAATCCAAAACGGTTTGAAAATGACTCAGCAAAAATTATGCGGTCTAGAACTGATGAACCTATATTGGTTTGGGTGTGATAAATATTACTCTATTAAAACATTAACTGCGAGTGACGTTATTTTGTGATATCAATGAAGTAGACTAATGCTGCGTTTACACAAGCAGCACAAATTTGATATTTTTCCCACTAATTGGTATTTTGATCAATCACATCAGATCTTTTCAGTCAGATATTTTTCTGAGCTGATCTGACTGGTCAAAATGCAAATGAGTGCTAAAAAAAATATCAGAATTGGGCTGCCTGTGTAAAGGCTGCTCTACATGGTGCTCATTTTAACATCCAAAAACACTTTTTGGACCTTATTTCATTTGGTTTCTGAGAAAATTGTACCAAATGAATAACTTTTCAAATTTTCAAAAATGTGTTAAAGCTTTATTCAGATCAAAGTTAAGACAGTGAATAAACTAACATAAATACAGAACAATAGATTCAGGTCATACTTCTGTGCACACATAAATGAACTACATAATCCTCCTCATAAACTCACAACTGGAAACATGCATACAGGCTATTCATAATCATATGATAAACATAAAACATACTCTTTTACACAGCAGATCACACAGTCTTTAAAATGACTCAATTATACAAAGTGGTCTGGGAGCAACGGCGCAATCCTGGTTTCTGCTCCCTCGCTGATAATGTAAAACACAATCTGTTCCGTCGTCTTTGTCAGGCTACATACAGTCCAAAAGGAGGAATGGAAAGATCCTTGATGCTTTTTAACATGCTGTTTTTTTTTGTTGTTTTTTTAACATCAGAAAAGCACAGCCCTTCCAGTAGTACCCAACAAAGTAATTAAAGACCAAGTAATCAATCTAAATATTTAAGGGATAAAATAATTAAAACTACAAAGGAAACAGGTTAAGTAAAAATACATTTACAAAGACATTTTTTGCAGATGGCATGCATGATTTTAAAGGGTCCAATGGGAATAGAGTGTTTCTCACATAAACAACTTCAAATCAAAAGAGGAAACGGAGAAACTAAAAGGTGGTCGATGGTGGTTCATCTAAAACCGCAGGCTTCCGGGTGACATCCGATCCGCGGCAAACCCGTTTTCAGATCTTCTGTATCTTCTCCCCGACACAGACAGGGTTCGCTTTCCTGATCTTCTCCGCTGCGTCGGCCTTGTAGTTGAAGGTGCAGTTGTGAATGTCTGAGTACCGGTGCATGCTGCAGAACACGTTGCCGCATCGGCAGTCGAAGCCTGGGTACACAGACGGAAGAGTTTGAAGGTAAAAAAAAATGGCTGATTGCCAAATGTATCTCCAGGATATCAAGTACGTACAGAGACAGACACACAGAGAGAGACGGAGACAGAGCCAGAACTATTAAGTCACTGCACTAAGCCAACAGGAGAACATGTCAGAACCTTACCCGTGAGGCCGACTTTCTTGCGGCAGGAGAAGCAGCGATTCTTCTTGGTGGCTTTGGGTTCGTCTGAGTCCGAGGGTTTGTCCTGTACGTCTACCGAGGCCTGGTCCGTGTCCTCTGATACCGATACAGACACTGGATGGATCACACAAAACAACAACGATTCAATCTCGGCTTCTCAGCTCAGCAATACTACTGCAGCTTTAAAGGAATACCCAATACCCATGCTTTTCAGGTGATGGCACTACATTAGACTGGCACTACAGACTAACGCAGTGGCAACAAGCATAGTAGGCTTTACGCTTCGATCACACCGACAGCGTCATTGCATTTTGGTACACCAGAATTCCATTCATTTCAAATTGCAGCATTGCGTTGCGTACTATTCTGCGCAAGGACGCTGTCAGTGTGATCGAAGCATAAAGCCTACTATGCTTGTTGCCACTTAACATATTTTCAGTAAGAAATAAAAAACAGACCGAAAATTCTGCAGACATTTTATACAACACATTTGCTTTTCTTTGTTTTTATTTCACTTTTGAACATAATGGGTAGAAACACTTTATCATCTGGCACAAAGCCAGCGCCCTTTCCCTGTCATGGTGAAGAGAAGTCAGAACACAACAGAACAGAAGGGACTGGGACTGGGCATGGTGCCAGTACTTGCCTTTGGGTAAACGTATACACACAGTAAACATTCAACTATAAGAATGAAGTGTTAAAGTACTAACCAGTTCCTTTATTGTTCGTTTCTTGATATTTTTTCCTCCTATTAACAAAGTAAACATTTTTATATACGTGTCCTTTTTAAGTTTATACAAAACCCATATTGTACAGTCTTGACCAGATGGATATGAAGGGATGATTATTAGAAGGGGCCTGAAGATTGGGACTGTGTCCTTTCTTCATTACCTTTGAATAGTACTGGATGGGGTTTCTACAATACCCTTTCACCCATCGTGACATGGAAGATCAGTGGTCGTGGAGGAAAGGAGAGAAGGAAAGGTAGCCATTGGGATTAAGTAGAAACCAAACGGAAGGAAATGTACCGAAACAGGGAGAACCTGAACTTGTTCAATAAGAAACACTTGTTTTCATTTTCCATTGCAAAACGTTTTGCTACGGTGTGCACTTATGAATAAAATCCAGGTTTTGGCCACCCTTGGTACAGGNTGGTTCATCTAAAACCGCAGGCTTCCGGGTGACATCCGATCCGCGGCAAACCCGTTTTCAGATCTTCTGTATCTTCTCCCCGACACAGACAGGGTTCGCTTTCCTGATCTTCTCCGCTGCGTCGGCCTTGTAGTTGAAGGTGCAGTTGTGAATGTCTGAGTACCGGTGCATGCTGCAGAACACGTTGCCGCATCGGCAGTCGAAGCCTGGGTACACAGACGGAAGAGTTTGAAGGTAAAAAAAAATGGCTGATTGCCAAATGTATCTCCAGGATATCAAGTACGTACAGAGACAGACACACAGAGAGAGACGGAGACAGAGCCAGAACTATTAAGTCACTGCACTAAGCCAACAGGAGAACATGTCAGAACCTTACCCGTGAGGCCGACTTTCTTGCGGCAGGAGAAGCAGCGATTCTTCTTGGTGGCTTTGGGTTCGTCTGAGTCCGAGGGTTTGTCCTGTACGTCTACCGAGGCCTGGTCCGTGTCCTCTGATACCGATACAGACACTGGATGGATCACACAGAACAACAACTTTTCAGTGTAGCCTTCTCAGCTCAGCAATACTACTGCAGCTTTAAAGGAATACCCAATACCCATGCTTTTCAGGTGATGGCACTACATTTCACTGTGCTACAGACTAACGCAGTGGCAACAAGCATAGTAGGCTTTACGCTTCGATCACATCGACAGCGTCATTGCATTTTGGTACACCACAATTCCATTCATTTCAAATGAAATGCTGCGTTTGCCTTGCAGCATTGCGTTGCGTACTATTTTGCGCAAGGACGCTGTCAGTGTTAACATTGTTTTTTATTTCCTACTGAAAATGACAGAAAATTATGTAGACATTTTATACAACGCATTTGCTTTTCTTTGTTTTTATTTCACTTTTGAACATAATGGGTAGAAACGCTTAGTTTATCTTATGGCACAAAGCCAGCGCCCTTTCCCTGTCATGGTGAACAGAAGTCAGAACACAACAGAACAGAAGTGACTGGGACTGGGCATGGTGCCAGTACTTGCCTTTGGGTAAACGTATACACACAGTAAACATTCAACTATAAGAATGAAGTGTTAAAGTACTAACCAGTTCCTTTATTGTTCGTTTCTTGATATTTTTTCCTCCTATTAACAAAGTAAACATTTTTATATACGTGTCCTTTTTAAGTTTATACAAAACCCATATTGTACAGTCTTGACCAGATGGATATGAAGGGATGATTATTAGAAGGGGCCTGAAAATTGGGACTGTGTCCCGGTCCTCTCAAAGAGTGTCCTTTCTTCATTACCTTTGAATAATACGGGATGGGGTTTCTACAATACCCTTTCAATCATCGTGACATGGAAGATCAGTGGTCGTGGAGGAAAGGAGAGAAGGAAAGGTAGCCATTGGGATTAAGTAGAAACCAAATGGAAGGAAATGTACCGAAACGGGGAGTACCTGAACTTGTCCAATAAGAAACGCTTGTTTTCGTTTTCCATTGCAAAACATTTTGCTACGGTGTGCACTTATGAATAAAACCCAGGTTTTGGCCACCCTTGGTACAGGGAAAGCAGCTAATTTCAGACCCTCACCGCTCTCTAGAACTCACTCAACCCCCTCTCTAAAAGCTTATAAGCCATTGACAGCCGTCTGTACTGTCTGTGTGTGTCCCAAAAGGCACTAATTACACACACACACACACACACACACACACACACACACACTAGTGCACTACTTTAGACCAGATCCCTATAGGCCATGGTCAGAAATAGTGCACTACACACAGGGAATAGGGTGCCATTTGTCTCGATTGTCATCGCTCACCCTTCTCTCCATCTGGCTCCTCTAGCTTCCTCTTGCGAGAGCTGTCCTCTGGGGCAGGGCTTCTGACTGACTTCCTGTCCTGGCTATCCTGGCTTCTCATTGGCTGACTGTCCTGTCTATCAGGGAGAGTCCCTGAGCTACCTGCTGTGCTGGGCTCCTGCTGTTCACTTTCTACAGCTGCTCTACATGGTGCTCGCTCTGCACATAGACACACACACACACACACACACACACACACACACACACAAGTAGGCACACAGAGACATACACACAGGTACACAGAGACATACACACAGAGACATACACACACTTTAGCGACTGGTTTGTAATTAAAGACTAAAAGCTTAAAACACTTTGGGGTATTTTCTACCCTTCTAACACTGTTCCTCTTGGGGTGTACTGTAACTGTTCTAGAAGACAGTAGACAGAAACACTAGAGATCTATAGGTTATGACTGTAAGCCCGGTTCTCGGATAGTATGAGTGAGGAATTTCACTATTCGTCAGAAGCCTGTACGTCGAGACGTGCGAGTCGGGAAGGGGTGTCCCTCCTACCCTATAAAGAGCCCGACGCAATGTCTCTGAGTCATTCAAGAATAAGCCACACCTCTTCCTCGCTCATGCAAGGAGGGTGTTCTGGTGAAATACCTCACTCATACTGTCAAAGAACCGGGGTTACAGTCGTAACCTATAGTTCTCTTTCAAGTATTTGTTTCGGTATTTCACTATGGGTAATACTGACTCCCGTATTGCCAGATTATATATACACATATATAGCCTTACCCCTCAGAAGATCCTACACGTAAACAGTATGCGCCAGGGTCGGTGCAGTGACAGAGTCTATAAAACTTCACAAATGTATGAGGAGAAGCCCAACTCGCTGCTGAGCAAATATCTTGGATAGACATGTCCTTAAATAAAGCCCGGGACGTAGCCATTCCTCCATTCCTCTAGTGGAATGAGCCCGTAGGCCAGCAGGAGACCGGAGACCCTTACTTGTGTAGGCCAAAGCAATAGCCCCCACTATACAGTGGGAGAGGCGTTGTTTAGTGAGCACTTTACCTGTGTGAGGTTTCACCCAGGAAACAAACAACTGATCACACTTCCTAAATCCCTTAGTCCTGTCCATGTAGATGTGCAGAGTGCGTACTGGACACAACATATGCAACCGTAGATGTTCCGGAGAGGGAAACGGTGGGGGATAAATCTAGCAGCTCAAGGGGAAGACAGATCAGATGGGTTAATAATCCTAGGGATAAATGCCGGGTTAGACCGCAATGATACCCTATGGTTACCAGGTGCAAATTGCGCACATGACAAGTGTACCGAGAATGCGTGAATGTCACTTACACTCCTTGCAGAAGCCAGTGCTAGTAATAACTTGGTCTTACATGAAGGCATCTTCAGTTCCACCTGATCCAGAAGCTAAAAAGGCTGTTGGCATAGAGCATCCAAAACAATTGATAAATCCCGTGACGGGGCCAGCCGTTTGGATACCGGACGCAAGCGACATCCTCCCTTCATAAAAACGGGCGACAAGGGGGTTTGGGAACACGATAGTGGGGCAACACTCCCTTGTCGCCCGTTTTTATGAAGGGAGGATGACGCTTGCGTCCGGTGTCCAAACGGCTGGCCCCGTCACATGACAAGCTGAAATAGCTACCAAATATACTTTAATAGTAGAAAAAGCCTTTCCCTTTTCTAACAATTCCTGTAAAAAACGACAGGATTACTGGGACAGAATGACTGTATTTTAGCATACCATTCCTCAAACACCTGCCATTTATAATTCTAAAGGGACCTGGTGGATGTGGCTCTAGCACTCTGAATAGTCGGAATTACATTTTGAGGAAGCCTGGCAGTGTTCAAGTTGCATCATTCACGGGCCAGGCACAGAGTGCCAACCGTTCCAGGTAAGGGTGGAAGATCTCCTCGCGCCTGGCACAGTGGGTCCCGACGCAGGGGGAGGAGCCATGGATGACCACATAGTAGTTGAGTGATCTCCGCTAGCCAGTGTTTCCCTGGCCGATGTGGTGCTATTAGTATGAGCGATAGCCCCTTATCCCGCACCCTGGCTAGGGTGGGGGGGGACAAAAATAAAAAAAATTCAGGGCCAGTGATCACTCAGGGAAAGAAAAACAGTAGACACTGAGTATTCTCCATTGATGCGTAAAGATCCACTGCTGGAATGCCGAAGTGCATCCAACCCTGATTGGAAACTTCACCTGGAGGTAGCCACTCTCCGTATAGAGGATTCCCCCTGGAAAGTAAATCTGCCCCCAGATTCAGTACTCTCGGTACATGAGTAGCTCTCAGTGACTGGAGATGCACACTGCTCCACACAGTAAGTCTGTGTGCCATTGTGTGTAAGTGAGGGGATCCTCGCCCTTGTCTGTTTATGTAAGCCACAACAGTGGTATTGTCTGTTCTGATTAGAACATGACGTCCCTCCAGAAATAGGAGGAACAACTTTAATGCTAGGGACACTGGCAGTTTATGTGAGTAGAACTGAGATGGGGTCCCCACAACCCGTTGACTGTTCTGCCCTTGTGGCCAACCCGAGAGAGATGCGTCCGTCATGACTACTTTTCTAGATAAAATAGTGCCCATCTGAGCACCCTGTGACAGACACGTCCCTGTGTCTCCAGGAGCGCAGTGCTACCATGCAGTCTACTGAGATCTGTACATGGTGATGTCTGTGACGTATTGGGCTCAGACCCAGAGAAGAGACCCAGCGTTGAAACCCTCTCATATTCAAACGTCCTAACGGAATGACCGCTAAAGCCGATGTCATCAAGCCTAGTAGCCTCAGGCATGTTTTGAAAGAGACCAGGTTCCCTCTGCGAAACAGTGCTAGGCAATCTTAGAATGTTCTTATATGTTCCACCAAAAGGCGAGCTTTGAACAATACCGAATCCAGGATTAAACCTAGGAAAGAGATTGTTCTGATTCCTACAGACACTCTTTAAATGTGTTTATTCTGAAACCTAGAAGTGTCAGGTGTTCCAATAATAGCTGACTGTGTTCTATGAGCTCGTCTCTATTGCGTGCACAACAGCCAATCATCTATGTCCGTCATCAGCCGAATGCCCTTCTCTCTGAGTGGGGCTATGGCTGCCTCCATACACTTCGTAAAAACACGAGGTGACAGAGAGACCTAAAGGGAGCACAACATTTTTTTGTAGATTACACCCTGAAAAGTGAATCTGAGAAATTTCCTGCGAGGGGGTATATTGAAATGTGAAAGTAAGCATCCTTCAGGTTGACAGATACGAACCAATCGCCTGGGCGCACAAAACGTGTCAACATTCTGAACGTGTACTTCCTCATGTGTCTGTTCAGAGCACCTAGATCTAATATCGAGCGTATGCCACCCCCCTTTTTTGGAACCAGGAAATATCTTGAGTAAAAACCGCAGTAGCTTTGCTCGGGAGTTGCCTTTGTCGCCATAGCTTCGACCCTATGTTTTTAGCTGTCAGAAGAAGAAAGAAAATAGCGTGGTAGGCTAGTCCGATAGCGAGCGATTAGCGTGGGTTATCTCCGACGGTGGCACTTAGTGGGATGGACGGATTTCGGTTCTGAACGGACAGGTTAGAAAAGAGAGCTTGGTGTAGCTAGTAGAAACTTTTCTTGCCGAAGTAAAAACCCCAAAAGCAAGCTAGCGTAACTCGTGAACGAGTTAGCCGTGTCACAGCTGTACCCGTTACTCCCTCAAATAAGTTTCCTCTAGCTATGGTGAAGGGAAAGGAAAAAAAAAGTGTCACCACCACACAATCCCGAGAAAGGCACCCGGTGGGAAAGTTGTAAGCTCACGTCTGTGGACAGGTTAGACATTTCTGGAAAATGCAGTCGTGTCGAGGTAAGCTTTCTGATGAAAAGCGAGAAGTGTTTGAATGATTCAGAGACACTGCGTCGTGCTCTTTATAGGGTAGGAGGGACACCCTTCCCCGACGCACACGTCTCGACGTCCAGCCAATCATGGCTGGCGTAGTGTAATAAGGCTTCTGACGAATACGCTGGGGGCGTATCCCACAGTGAAATACCAAAACGATTACTTGAAAACAGAACCAGTGTAACTGTTCTAGAAGAGGGTAGACAGAAACACTAGAGAGCCAGTGTAACTGTTCTAGAAGAGGGTAGACAGAAACACTAGAGAGCCAGTGTAACTGTTCTAGAAGAGGGTAGACAGAAACACTAGAGAGCCAGTGTAACTGTTCTAGAAGAGGGTAGACAGAAACACTAGAGAACCAGTGTAACTGTAATCCAGCAGGAGAGGATTGTGTCTGAAATCCTTCCTGGAATCCCTAGGCTGAACTTTGGGCTCTCTACTACTGAACTCTAAGCAAATAGAGACCGGACAACAATGTGTCTGTGTGGAAAACCACCCCACCCACTGCGATTGACTGCAAGAGGGTATGAGGTGAAGGGTTCCCATGGTAGTGAGCCCGCATTTGGGGTGTGTGTGTGTGAGACCTCAGGCTATTCACAGGAACATGAGGGTAGCAAAGCAACAGCACTATTGTCTGAATCCTAACTTGAGATTCGCCTGCATAACTCAAGTCTTTCATGTAAACCATGCATTGATGTCAATGAGAACACAACGTGTAAATTGTGCATTCATGTCAATGACATCTAGCACAGAAATGTGAGTTACACGCGCAGATCTCAAATGAGAAAAGGTTTGTGTGAAACGTGCTGGTAATACACACCCTGTATCTCTTCTGTTTTCAGGTCTTCTTCAGGCGTGGCTGTACTCTCCTCTTCTGAATGAGTAGCTGGTGCTGCCGTTAAGAGTGCCTGGCTAGATACAACCCTGGAAAACATTTTTTAGTGTTTAATTAGCCTAAAGCATGATCCATCAGTTGGTAGTCTAGATTAGAAGACTAGACTAGCTATATACAGTATTATGAAAATTGATACATTTGAAGACTAAGGATTTGCTCTGAAAATGCAGTGAACAGAAGAAAACGGACTGTAAAATCCAATGACATGCGGCTCATTGTCATCAACTATGGCAATCATATCACAAAGCATTTCACCACTAATGCCCACCTCACTGTCAGACACAGTCAGAATGATTGGCATTCACATTTGAGTCATTTAGCAGACGCTCTTATCCAGAAAGACTTAGTTAGTGGCAGCTGTCCACTGTGGCTTCATAATAGGGTCTCTGTGGTTGTAGATAGAGCTACAAGCTTTTAATGTTGAAGCAATAAAAAGTGTATTTTATGGATAAAACCGTAACGACCGGAGAGAGCAGTACTCAATTCTATACAGTGATTCTTTTATTTCAAATATTTTCTGTGGGTTTGAGAAAACAGTGTCCCTGTAGATTTCGGCAGGGCTAGGTATGGTACAGATAGACAAAGACAGAGCTCATTAGATAACCACAGAAGGTCTCATCTGTCAACGCACACACTGGGGGGGAAACGGACATGGCATGTCAAGTGGAATCTGGCTCATAGAAGAGACAGAAGCGTCCAGGGAGATGACGTCACACTATTCAGACACAGAACTAGAGATGATTGACTACCTTGTACAGTACTTCTATGGGGTACAGGAAGACCAGGGTGCAAAAATAACCTTCCCTTCCGCAGAGAAACCATTTAACTTCTCAGGGAGCAGCTCCCGAGGTGACGGTTTTGGAGAGCCTGGCGTGCCCAAAGTAAAATGCCTCCCATTCAGGCCCAGAAAATAGGATATGCATATATTTAGTACCATTGGATAGGAAACACTCTGAATTTTCCAAAACTGTTAACCATTTGTCTGTGAGTGAAACAGAACGGATATGGCAGGCAAAACCCCGAGGAATTTCTGTCCTGGAAAAAGTGATTTTGACACATTGCTCATTTGGGAACCCCTCCCTCATGAAAATGACCATATAAGGGCATATGAATGCAGTACACGTCGCTTCCTTATGATGTCAACAGCCTCGAGATGGTGTTTTCCTCCATTTTGGATGCTTTACACCAGAGAAAAAGACCAAACAAGTGGGTCCCCCCTTGATGACAACAGTACCCAGGGCGCGCGCCCGAGAAGTCGCACAGTGTCTTATTTATCGTCGTTATTGATCAGTTTATATTCCGGTTGATTTATAATAGTAAATATACGTAAAAGTGTTCCTAAGGATACATTTAAAACTATGTTTGAATGTTCTTGGACAAGTTTATAGGTATAAGATGAACGAGTTCGCGCCACGTTTCAATGGACTAGTGGAGGCTGTCGTTTCTGACTATGACGCGCGAACCAAATGGAGATTTATGGATATAATACATTACTTTTTCTAACAAAAGAACCATGGATTGTCTTCGTTGGACACTTAGGATGACCTCAGCAGAAGTTCTTCAACAGGTAATTGATTTGTTTTCGCTGTGAAATGTGTTATGTGTGTGCCACGCTGGCTAATGAATTCATGGCTATGAGAAAGTATGTGAGGTGCTGCCCTCAAACAATCAAATGTAGTGCTTTCGCCGTAAAGCCTTTTTGAAATCTGACAACGCTGTGATATTGCCAAGAAACAGAGCTTTTGATGAGTATGAAACACTTGTATATTGGTGGATGTTTAATAATTCAACTTTGGGATTTTGAATTTGGCGCTTTACATTTTACCTGGTGGTGTCGGGAGTGGGTCGCTAGCG
>QNTS01003704.1:105610-120606 GCA_003317085.1 Hucho hucho | reverse complement strand
TTACTGATGGTAGGCTTTGTTACTTTGGTCCCAGCTCTCTGCAGGTCATTCACTAGGTCCCCCCGTGTGGTTCTGGGATTTTTGCTCACCGTTCTTGTGATCATTTTGACCCCACGGGGTGAGATCTTGCGTGGAGCCCCAGATCGAGGAAGATTATCAGTGGTCTTGTATGTCTTCCATTTCCTAATAATTGCTCCCACAGTTGATTTCTTCAAACCAAGCTGCTTACCTATTGCAGATTCAGTCTTCCCAACCTGGTGCAGGTCTACAATTTTTTTCCTCATTTTGTCTGTCATAGTTGAAGTGTACCTATGATGAAAATTACAGGCCTCTGTCATCTTTTTAAGTGAGAGAACTTGCACAATTGGTGGCTGACTAAATACTTTTTTGCCCCACTGTATGTGACGATTCAACGATACCCATTGATCCCCGATTCAAATGTTTAAGATAAGACTGCATTGATTCAAATGTAACATGCATCAGTCAAAATACATTAAAACGGTAAAAATCTGTGATGTTGTTTTGCTCATATTACTTTCGTTATACCTTCCGAAAATACCTTGTATTTTGTGACAACTGACGCGTCCTATCCTTCAGTGTTGAATCTAAGCATGTAACCTGTGTTGACAGCAGATGAGGCTGGAGCTATAGGAGGACGGGCTCATTGTAAGGGCTGGAATGGAATAACTATACCGTTATATGCCTAGTTTCCCTTATGACCCAGATCAGGTGCCTACATAGTACATACACCATAGACATACATCATTTACACTCACACAAATATTGTACATACACCATGGGCATACACCATGGACACACACACACACACACACACACACACACACACACAGAAGTCAGTTCAGATCCATCCTGCTAAGAGAGGCCCAGCTCATGAGCTCCATCAGCAGAAATGTTGAATTAATAATGGAAAATGAACGTGTTTATGCAACAAATGTTAGTGCGTCGGATTGTATTGACTCGAACCGAATCACATCAAACAAAAATGTATTGTTCCTGTATCGTATCAGAGCCCATGTATCTAGATACATATCGAATCATCTTGAAAGGGAAATGCCCCAGTACATCAAAAGCCTTTCCATAGTATGTGGTCCAAATGTTGCAAAGTAGACAAATGTCTTATGAAGGTAAAGTAAATAAAAAAATATCATTTTCCTGAGGCCAATAGATGGGGGGCTTATTGTGCATTGATAAAAAGCTAGAGGGCCCAACAGCGCCGGTATGTCAATAAGACAAATGCGCCTATTAGATCCCTCTGGAATCATTCATGGATGTAGCCCAGACCTGTGGGAAGGTGAGGATAGCTTATGGTGTTAATTTAAATTAACTCTGAAAAATAGAGCCGCTTGATATGTGTGCATATGATGACGTCCGTCAGGGAAAAAACAAACAATGATTCGCTGTATCTCATTCAAGTCACTCAAACAATTCATAGAGCTTTGTACCAAGATAACCAAAATCAATATTTAGTTTTTCATGATTAATATACAGGTATATTCACTGTCTAGTGCTGGACTGGACCTTGCATTTCCTTAGGTGTGCAGTAATAATTTCCAGCTCTTCAGGGTCCCTATATGAACAAATATAATGGTTCTTATGAGCATGGAGTTAAAGATCCAGATAGTATAGGTTTGCATACATTTTCTTTCAACAATGCCACTGCGGTTGAAAGGTTCTGATGTAGGCTCTGAAAAGTGTGAAACCATCTAATGAAGAAGTGACTGAAGTCAGGTTCACTGCTTTAGTTCTCATCAACCTTTTGGAAATCAATCATGTAGCGCGTCTGACTGTTCCATCCATGTTCTCATCCAAGCAGCAGAGAGAAAAGATGTGATGGAGAGGAGTCGTTGATGGCCTCTGCTCCCTGAGGAGCGTGTGTTATTCAACTAGAATACATGACCTATTTGCCACATTCTCTCTTTGTTTGTTATTTTTCTATTTCACACTTTAGAGAGTTGGAAACAGAGGGACAGACAGGCAAGTGGGAGAACAGTAGGGATTGAACCCCGGTATCCGGTGAGGAGTATTAGATACAGTCAGGTCCATAATTATTTGCACCCTTGATAAAGATGAGCAAAAAAGACTATCAAAATAAATAATACCAATACTGAGTTATATTGTATGCTCAAAGAAATACAAATTTTTGCATTTTTGCATTGTAATTTCAGTAAATGTCCATAATATATCTGTCGCTAGTGGAATGCTAGTGTTTCACAGTGTTACACCCACAAGTGTTGTGATTGGCTGTGATATTTGCCTATTGATTTCTCCCGCCGGAGCGGCATCTGTTGTCAAACTGTTTGCTCAATTTCAGTTTGTGACTTAACAAGCATTGAATAGTGCAGGGAATCATTGTGAAATATATTTTCAATAACAAAAAATCTAGTTTTAACAGCTGTTTGAAGCTGGTGGACCAAAACTAAAGTAACTTTTGGTATTGGTCCACAAGCTTCAAAACAGTGACTTCCCCATGTACCATACGCTTGCCCCGCTATTGCACTGGAGAACACTGCACGTGTTTCCTATTTGACATGGGAGAAACCGCACGCTTGCTTTTACATTTCTGGAATGTTCTTTCTGTACTTCACCAGGTCTCTGGACTGTACGCACCTTCTGAAATACCTTGTGTTAAAGACTGGTTTTAGTACTGTCGGTGAATCCACATTTTGTAAAATCCAGATTTGCCATTATTTTCCTGCTTTTACTGTCAAGAAATATGCAATCTAGCCCAGGTCAATAGGTAATGTTGTTTTGTTTTGACTGTTTTGAAAATGTGGTTTATTCTGATTGATTGGATGTTCTGGTCCTGAGGCTTCACTGTCTTAGTAGAACAGGTTTGTGAACTTAGCCCCAGGACTGAGGAATGAGGGGTCTATCTCTATCTCTAGTTCTCTCTATTACCCTCTATTACATAGCTACCCACAAACTCAGAAATAATCTGAATTCAAAAGTTAGAATGATGTAAAAGTTCTGCACGTAAATGTAAAAGGTTTTGTTCCGAAACTTGTTTTTGTGAATATTTGGATAAAAACCACAGACCCAGATGTACAAAGACATTGGCATTGATGGTAAAAATGTTTAGGGTGGTGGTGTTGCTATATACAGTAAATAAAATACACTTTTGCGGGTGATTATTCTGACCTCTTTTACCAAACCCAAGCAATTTGAATATCTGTCTTTGAATATACAGCTCTGTGCATGCATTAATCTTGCTTTCTCCTATTGTTATAGAACCCCATGCTGGTCCTCAAGATTGTATTTTATTTATTATTATCACAGACTGTCAAATCAGAATTTGTGCTTATGGATGACCTGAACCTAGACTGGTTGACAACTCAAGAATCTATGTAATACCTTTAATCTTACTCAGATTGTTAACAAGGTAACAAGGTTGAATGCAAAGTGTCCTCTAAAATCCTCTTATTTTAACCAACACTTCACATTGTTTTGAATGCTTCTGGTGTTTTTGCAAGTGATCGCTGTGCTGTTGCTTGTGTAAGGGATGGTAAAATTCCTAAACTACGTCATCGTATCATCCTGAACATTAACTGGAAGTAGTTTGATACTAAGGTTTTTTTTACATTATGTTTTTAACATTGCCTGGAAGAGTTGAATTAATCCATCATGTTGAATTAGCCCTTTTCTTACTTCCATAAAGCATTCGAGGGTGTAATCAACAAGCATGCCCCTTTCAAACAATACAGAATACATTTTTTACAGAAACAGATCTTGTCTCTCTCTAGGCAGCAGGAAGAATGTTGCACAGTCAACCTTTCTACCTGTTCTTGTTGATGGTGATACTATTTATCAAAGTGCAGCTGCCTCTACTTAACCCTTTGACATTTTACAGTTTTACAGTGGTCCCTGCGACGTATGACCAAACCGGTGTGATTAGAACACTTATTTAGAATGTCCAGTTAGATTGACGCAACAGTCAGAGTTTGAGCTGGCCACACAGTTTTTTCAAAAAAACATTTTGCACAAACCCATTCTTTACAACGTTATGTCCTCAATAATGAACAGTTTATTTTTGGATACAATGTTCAGGCATTCAGAGAAGTAGCACAGCATAACACCATTCTCATCCAAACCTTGAAAATGTAGGCTATATTACTCGTAGCGCTAACTGAGGAAAGAGTGACCTAACTCAAGTGGTCATATTTAGCTCGGACCACTTGGCAGAAACCATAATATGAATTAGGTAATAGCAATTACTATTTATAATTCATCACATCACAGGTGAGCTCACCAGTGATCAAAATAATTGAGCAAAACACTTCCTAAAAATCAAAAGTAATCCGACAATGGGTTTGTGCGCGCCGCCATGTTTGTTTGTACGCGTCAACCAAAAAGGTTACAAGATGAGTTGGGTCTGTTCGCTGTATGCATGTTGAAGGTGGTGTGTCATCTACCATCATTCACTTCCATCATTCACTCCAAAAGTTTACTCAAAAGACGAGTAAACCACCCCTTCACCTCGTTTTGTTATAACATCTGACAGACGTTTACGTGACAACCAGAAGGCATTGTATGATGTCAACAAACATGGCGCAACACATAGTTGGCAATTTAGCTTAGCATTGGCTCATCACATTCAGTATAACCTTCAAAAAATATTTTACACACATCATATGTGTCCATTACAATCAGAATGAATAAAAACGTGAATAAGACAGTAAATACATTATCCTCCATACATAAAAACGTACTAAGGCACTTACTTTGACAGGAACGCACAAATATCCAAAGTTATTATTAGTAATTAAAACAACAATGAAGGCAATGCAGTTGTAAAATGTGGTGGAATGTGAAAAGTTTGCAAATTCTGTTCCAACTGGAGATGCGCAAATGTCTGCATACTTGACCTGGGGAAACACCGGGGAAGTGCTCGGGCTCTCGTTGAAGAGAGAAGTTCGTCCGGCTCAGTAATGCCTCAAGCGTAAACTGTCCGCAACAGTGAATTGGGCAATTTCTACGTAAAATAATGATGAGGTGGATCACACTTCAATTCAAACTGTGAAAATAAAACTTGTTCGATAATCATATCAAATTGACAAGTTGAAAGATAGGCTATAGATAATTAGCAGGCAGCATGCCTTGGTTTGAGTGCAGCGTTGGGTTAACTGTCCTGAAATCACGCACATAAAACAAACTCAGGCTGGGGCAACGGTTAGAGATATTTGGCACTCACACATGAAAAGGTTAAACCCTTGGATGCCGTTTTTCATAGCGCCCTTCGTTTTATCACTATGTTCTTTACAAAAAGTTTGTCTGGACCTCGTTGAGGTCATGTAGATCACATCGTTACACTCTTTTTGTTTACAAAGCCTGCCGCACCAATGTATCGGAGGAAACACCATTCAACTGAATACCGAAGTCAGCCTGCAGGCGCCCGCCCAGCCACAAGGAGTCGCTAGAGCGTGATGAGCCAAGAACCCCGGCAAAACCCTCCCCTATCCCAGACGACTTTGGGCCAAATGTGCGCCGCCCCATCACGCTGGTTGTGACATAGCCTGCGATTGAACCCAGGTCTGTAGTGACGCCTCTTAGACCGCTGCGCCACTCGGGAGGCCCTTTGTTTTCTACTGTATTATTGACGGTATGTTTGTTTACTCCAGTGTGTAACTCTGTGTTGTTGTATGTGTTGAACTGCTTTGCTTTATCTTGGCCAGGTCGCAGTTGTAAATGAGAACTTGTTCTCAACTTGCCTACCTGTATTATGACATCATATAGAACTACCTGGTTAAATAAAGATGTATTATGACATCATATAGAACTACCTGGTTAAATAAAGGTGTATTATGACATCATATAGAACTACCTGGTTAAATAAAGGTGTATTATGACATCATATAGAACTACCTGGTTAAATAAAGGTGTATTATGACATCATATAGAACTACCTGGTTAAATAAAGGTGTATTATGACATCATATAGAACTACCTGGTTAAATAAAGGGGAAATAAAAAATATTTAAAAAATCTCAAACTGCACTGACCGCCACTGATCTAGACCCCCACCTTCTACAATTAGCTGCACACATCATTGCACCTCCATGTATCTTTAACCTCATTCTAGAATGTAATAAATCTTTCTTTGAGCAATTGTATGAGTGTAAAATAATGTAATTAGATTTTTTTTTTAAGAATACAATAGAACTATTTATACAGTCTTTTTTTCCTCGTCTTTATCTTGGGTGCCAATAATTATGGACCTGACTGTTTACTCATGACAGTTGTGTGAGGAGAATGGTTTCATTTCATATTTTTTATAGATTTACAAATATTTTGTCAAGTACACATGAGGACATTAACATGGACCCTGGCTGATCTATGAATACATTTTAACTTTTTGGGGGGGGGATACAAAATGTACAAAATATAGCTTACCCTCTTGGTTATCACCTTGATGTACAGAGTACTGAAAGCATGGAAACAGAGGCACTTCCATGTGATACTTATTTTCTCACAGGGCCACTGTTTTTCGATTATACATTTGGTCCGTTAATATTAGTAACATAAAAAGGTCAAACACTTGATGAAAATGTATATTTTATATAGTTTATCATACTACCGTTAAATATTTGAGTGAATTTTGACCACTTTAAAATGGACATACTGTACATCAATAATTTCAAATCACACTACATTAAATTCCACAATTTAAAATCCCATTTAATCGATAGTGTTACAAACAGGACTATATTTAGTAGCTTACTTTGAAGAGATGGTGAATGGGTCTAAATAGTTATATTTTGTCTTTAGTATTTTACAGATAGAAAGATGATAAACGTATTTATCCAAAATATTTAGGCCGACTTCATCCAGTGTTCAGAAAAAAATATTTAATGATATATCACCTAATTTTCATATTTTAATAAAACATTTCAGAACATTTGTAATGCAAAATAGTCTTATATTTGTGTCTAAATTCAACTGGTAAAAGTTGATTGTGATATGATCAAGGGAAATTACCCTATGAGGGTGTGGTGCCTGGACTTACATGGAAAAAAAGGGATTGATGCGTCAATTGTTGCTTTGTATATCAGTTCATAAACCCGATGCCATGGTATTGGGACATAAAAAATCTGTTCCCAACTATCTTGAATTTTATGTGGCATACCTTTCGACCTTCAGTGAAACTGATCAATTTTACGATTTATACTAGTCATTTTAAGCCGTGTATGGTTTTTCATTGGAGGCAGAAAGATGTATTAATTATTTTCTCTTTTGAGTAATTGCTTCTTCCGTTTTTGTGGCAGAGCTGCGATAAGTTGGTTATGCTTTTGTATTGAGCATACATCTCCATACACCTTTGTTAATTGCTTGTGTGACATAGTTTTACCCTCTTTATTTACAATGTGATTCATAAACATGACACCTTCTTCATAATTCTTCCCAAGAAAATGTGTCTTTCCTCTATCAATACATTGGAGTTTAGATACTATTTGCTGTGATATTTGTTCAGCCTCTTCTGGAGGATGAAATTGGAATTGTAACCAACTATGTGTGGCTTCATTTAGAAAGGAGGATACTTTGAAAAGGGTTCTATTGTCAATCCACTGGAAATGGTTGGTTTTAATCTGAATAACAAGTGCCTCTCTTAGTGGCCTTAACAAATGCGGAGATCATCCGTTCACCTACTCTGCGTCTCACAAAGACACAGCAGTTGGAACCAAAAATCTCAAATTTGGACTCATCAGACCAAACTACAAATTTCCACCAGTCTAATGTCTATTGCTCGTGTTTCTTGGCCCAAACAAGTCTCTTCTTCTTATTGGTGTCCTTTAGTAGTGGTTTCTTTGCAGCAATTCGACCATGGCCTGATTCATGTAGTTTCCTCCAAACAGTTGATGTTGAGATGTGTCTGTTACTTGAACTCTGTGAAGCATTTATTTGGGCAGAAATTATTTCTGAGGCTGGAATGAAATTATCCTCTGCAGCAGAAGTAACTCTGGGTCTTCCTTTCCTGTGGCGATCCTCATGAGAGCCAGTTTCATCATAGCGCTTGATGGTTTTTGCTACTGCACTTGAAGAAACTTTCAAAGTTCTTTACATTTTCCATATTGACTGACCTTCATGTCTTAAAGTAATGATGGACTGTCGTTTATCTTTGCTTATGTGTGCTGTTCTTGCCTTAATACGGACTTGGTCTTTTACCAAATAGGGCTATCTTCTGTATACCACCCCATAACTTGTCACAACACAACTGATTGTCTCAAACGCATTAAGAAGGAAAGAAATTCCACAAATTAACTTTTAACAAGGCACTCCTGTTTATTGAAATGCATTCCAGGTGACTACATCATAAAGCTGGTTTAGAGAATGCCAAGAGTGTGCAAAGCTGTCATCAAGGCAAAGGGTGGCTACTTTGAAGAATTTCAAATATAAAATATAATTTGATTTGATTACTACGTTTCCATATGTGTTGTTTCATCATTTTAATGTCTTCACTATTATTCTACAGTGTAGAAAATTGTACAAATTAAGAAAAACCCTTGAATGAGTAGGTGTGTCCAAACGTTTGACTGATACTGTATGTAAACTGCGATATCACTAGAGAATCGGTGTAACAGTGTAACAGTGCTTGTGCTGACTTTGCTTCCAGAGGCAGTTTGGAACTTGGTAGTGAGTGTGGAAACCGAGGATGAAGAATTTTGACACGCTACTCACTCATTCTGTGAGAATGTGTGGCCTACCACTGTTGCTCCTAGACGTTTCCACTTCACAATAACAGCACTTACAGTTGACCGGGGCAGCTCTAGCAGGGAAGAAATTTGACCAACTGAGTCATTGGAAAGGTGGTATCTTATGACGATGCCACGTTGAAAGTCACTGAGCTCTTCAGTAAGGCCATTCTTCTGCCAATGTTTGTCTATGGAGATTGCATGGCTGTGTGCTCTATATACCTGTCAGCATATATACCTGTCAGCAAAGAGTGTGGCTGAAATAGCCGAATGAAACTAATTTTAAGGGGTGTCTACATACTTTTGTATATATAGTGTATATCTCTATTGGAATGCCATCAAGGCCATGGGATTTTCCCCATCTGAAAGGAATCAATTGCCAACCATAGTTCGTCCAGAGCAATTAGGCCTTCACAATTTTTTGTTTGAGACAGACAGTTTAACATCATTTTTGGAGAGAAGAATATCATAAAACTCGCATCGTCAGTTGAGGATGGAGGAACTTGACAAAAAAACATTTGTTAAAAATATTTTACTTCCTCATTCAAAATTTTGTTTGGTGAGATGGATTTCTCCATCATTTGTAACAATTTTATGTAGGTTCTGTTTGGTTGTGCTTCTATATTGAAGGTTTTGTTCTCCAATTTGCAGTTTTTTTTTTAGATAAGTGAAACTTGATCTTTCTTGAAAAAGTTCCTCGAACTCCTTTTGTTTTGCGTCTAGATTATTCAGTGCTTTGTAGTAAAATGTTTCAACACCATTGATGTGTAATGTTAGATTTTCTATTTCTATTGACCGATACCATTTCAGTTCTTCGGATGAAAATGTAATTGAATGGCATCTAAAGGCAGATTTAAAAGCATCACATATGATAAGTGGGTCCGCTGAAAAGGTCTGTTATGAATTATTTTGTTTTTGTTATGAAAGTACGGTCAGTCAATAAACCCTGATTCGATTTCCGATTTCCAATATGGAAAGTCTGTCATAGTTATATGGAGGGATATGTAAGTTGATGATCTGATCGCATTCGATCCTCAATCAATATTCTTTTCACTTTTGGCACAATAGAAAAGTATACAAGAAAATAATTAATCCGATTAGCTTGATTAAGCACCAGAGGGTGATAGTTGGTAGTATGCTTGCCTTTATGGTCTATTGACATACTTAAAACTGTGTTGTAGTCCCCAACCATTATATAGAGTTATTTGTATCTTGGCGACTAATTAGATTATAATACATTTTCAAAGAAGTTTGGATCGTCATTATTCGGTCCACATAGATATACAGTGAGGGAAAAAAGTATTTGATCCCCTGCTGATTTTGTACGTTTGCCCACTGACAAATAAATGATCAGTCTATAATTTTAATGGTAGGTTTATTTGAACAGTGAGAGACAGAATAACAACCAAAAAATCCAGATAAACGCATGTGAAAAATTTTATAAATTGATTTGCATTTTAATGAGGGAAATAAGTATTTGACCCCCTCTCAATCAGAAAGATTTCTGGCTCCCAGGTGTCTTTTATACAGGTAACGAGCTGAGATTAGGAGCACACTCTTAAAGGGAGTGCTCCTAATCTCAGTTTGTTACCTGTATAAAAGACACCTGTCCACAGAAGCAATCAATCAATCAGATTCCAAACTCTCCACAATGGCCAAGACCAAAGAGCTCTCCAAGGATGTCAGGGACAAGATTGTAGACCTACACAAGGCTGGAATGGGCTACAAGACCACTTTTTTCCCTCACTGTATGAGCCATATCTGTTAATCAACAAGTAGTATGTTCAATGCAATTCATCTTCCTTGAGGATTTATTTTAACAGAATGCACTTCGAGATTTGTTTTTTAATAGGATCATAATTCCTTTTGAATTCCTTAGCCCATAGATTTCACAATCCCACTCTTTTTCCCAGGCCATTTGGTCAGAATATATTGAATTAGTTTCCAGTAAACAATAAATATGGTAGTCCTTCTCCTTTAGCCGTGCAAAAACGTTTCTTATTTTCCTACTATCAGCCAAACTAGCTATATTCAGTTCACCAATTACCATAATGGGTTATATTTTGAGATACCACTATCTTTGTCACTATTTTTATATACTTATCCTACCAGTATCACCAGAATCAATGCATATCCGTTATTCCCGTAGCTGTACCATTATAGATGCTCTGCTATACATACTGTAGCTCCTAATAAAACTCTAACACTAACTAGACCTACAGTCCCCAACATTACCCCATAGCAACAACTGTGAGATGCATACAATATTTGATTAACTAATGCCTAGTCCTTGTTGATGGGGCTCAGATTGACCCCAACACACACACGCTGGTCCCCCATGGAGACCCATCTTCCCCGGCAACTCTGTGCAGTCAGACCTTTGTGATTATGCTGTGCCGCCTGGGCCACAGTATTCTGCCCCCTCTCTGATTGTCTGAGTGCGACCCTCCCTGCATGGGTTACTGCAGCCAGTTTTGCCAGCACTGCCACTACCTGGGTAGGGGTAGTCCACCGGAATTCCCACCGGCGAGGTACGAGGTCATCAAAGTTCTCTTAGCAGCTTTGAGGATTTTCTTCTTTATTATGCTCACCGATATGGGGCCTTTTACTTAGTTTGACGAAACCTCCCAGGCAGGCTCAGACTCATGCTGCTTTAGTGGGTCTCTGACCGTGTTCAGCTTTCTGTTTTGGCTACGTAGGTTACTTGCATTAGGTCTATCAAATGGGTAAGAATGGCTCATTAGTGGGTAGGCTACCTCAGGTGGGTGTTTAGGGTAGGTAGGGTTGGGCACCGTTCCTTCATGATAGGAAAAAAAATATTTCTACGTTTCACTGCTTTTATTCACTACATTATCTTATTTTAAAACATATATATTTTCTATCTCTGTCTTAGAGACTCACTCTCTAAGACACAACTCTTAATCTTAATCACATGGACTCAGACATTCCCACCCGCTTTCCTTACTCACTCATCTCATCAGACTCATTCAAACACACAGGGACACAGGGACACTCATCTCCTAACATACCCGCACACTCTCCCACATACCTTTTATGTCTTCTTTTCAATACTTTTGTGTTATAGTTCGAGAGGCCTTCAAAGTTGTTTTGGGTCGTTATCCAGCTTTGATGTTATTGTTTGTGAGTGAGCATATCAGCGCGGATTTAAGTGGTACTATTTAGATAGTTTAAGGGACATTGATTCTTAAAGGGATAGTTCACCCAAATTGCAAAATGACACATTGGTTTCCCAGTAAGCAGTCTATGGACAAGGTATGACAACAATCCATGCTTTGGTTTATTTTGCCTGGCACTGTTTCCACATGCTAATGTTTTACCATTTGTAGCACCAATCCCATTGAAGTCATGGGACAGATACATTTTTTTCGTACATCATGTCCAAATGATCCACAAGTATCTTAAATTGATTGTGAAGCTCAACAAAGTCACTTAAAGGTTTTTAACATGATGCGCGAAAAATGATAATATCGATCCCATGACTTGAATGGTATTCACGGTGCCAGGGAAACTAAACCGAAGCATGGGTTGATGTCGTACCTTGTCCATAGACTGCTTACAGGGTAAGGAAACCTATATATCATTTTCAAACAATGACTATGAAGTTAAAGTGCAGACTGTCATATTCAATGCATGCAATGAGTACATCAAGGTTTGTTGGATGCATTGGCTGTTTGTTTTGGACTAGGTACAAAAAGTGCTGTAATTTCTAAACGGCTCACCCAATATGGATGAAAATACACTCAGATTAATTAAAGCTGACAGTCTGCACTTAAACCACATATGTTTGATTTCAAATCCAAAGTTTTGACGTGTAAGAGCCAAAAGAAGAAAGAATGCTTCATTGTCCCAATAATTATGGAGGGCACCGTACATCTCTCCATTATGCTTGGGAATACCTTGGAACAGTCGTGTATGTACAACAATGAACAAAACATCTAAAAAAGAAAACTTGGGGGTCCAAATAAAGTCCCCCACGGGCCACCAGTTGGGGGAACCGTGCCCTCGGGGTACAGCTACCCTGAGAACAAAGTTCACATAAGAAATAACCTAATTGTGCAAAGGAGAGATTGGGTCAGAGGTGGCAAAGGGAGTGGGTATTGGGATGTGAGAGAGACTTCTTAGCTATCTTAAGCTCTGTATGTACAGTAACGGCTGCTAAGGGGCTGGTTGGAAGGATAGGGTCCAGTTGGCTGGCCTGAGATAAGGCCACTGTGGATTAGGCGGGGGGGGTCTTATTCCAGCAGGAAACATCTAGCTCTGTAGGGAGCACAGGTACGTTTTACTGGATTGTTGGAAATTTGTTACGGACATGCTGTTTGATAACGTTGTAACCACTTTCTGACTTCCAACCCAATTCCCGAAGGCTGGAGTGGCAAAGTATACTACATAAGATGGTTTTAGACTTGATATGTCATGAAAGTAGTTTGCAGCTACTCAGTGCATATTCCAAAACCTGTTGGTGGAAACAAAAAGCCTACTGCTGCTCTGTCTGCCATTTTATTTTGACACAAAGAAGCAGAAGCAGGGAAGAAGTAAAGTTTAATCGGACTGACTAAGGCTTCACACAGCAACATGGACCTCATAAAAGTATGTGACAAGCCACATTTTTTCTGAAACTGAATAATTAGGCTACAAACCAGTGATTAAGATAAACTATATTTTCAAAAATAGGTGTGGAGGATAGGCCTACAGCAGGACTCACCAATTAAAATAGCTGAGAAGCCTGCAAAGGTGACTCAACAAAGGGCGTAGGTCGGTGTGTGGATATGGTCAGCACACAGACTTTTATAACTCAGTAGTCCCGCAGACTCCCACTACACTTTTGAATTAACACACCTCTTTCAGACGAGAGCGGCGATGATCAAAAATCTGTGAAAACCACTTATTCATCTGCAGTCTTACTTTTTATGATCTTTAGAGCTCTACATTTGATTATAACAACATAAAATATGCCTCTTTGGCGTTAAATCAATAAATATTTTAAGGAAAAATAACAATAGACTTACATACTCGCAAAATACTTTAGAAACCAAGTGATTAAAGCCCAAGTGAAATCATCACGTGCTTTGTGTAGACATATTGCAGACACCTTTCAAAGGAGCCACATTGACTGGGGGAGATAATTATCTATTTTACATGCAGGCATAGCCGAGGATTGTAAAGAAAACACAAAACACTCCCCCACCCCTCTTTCCCCTTCAAATTTAGGCAGTCTCTCAATCCTTTCAATGTGCTTACACTTTAAGATGTATTTTACACAACCTGTGTGCCATCATACAGTTATGCCCATGCAGCGAACTCAAAACAACTAAACTAAAAACACAACTAAACCCAAAAAAGAACTAATCCAATCCTGGCTTAATTGATTGACTTTACCCACTGGGCACACTATGTCATTTAAACATGGATAATTGGATAATATTTGGTTTAGACATTGATCAATGGGATTCACCCACTCCTAAAGACAGCCATAAATCAACCATATAAAAGCACAACCAAATTCCAATGGAAAAACAATGTCTGACTATTGGTTAGTTTTCAAGTAAAAATCTATCACTACACTTTCAGCTATTTAAAAGCACATCAGTTCAAATTGGAATACAGTGTCAGATATTCTGTTTATTTATACAACAGATTTTGATATCACTGTGCTTCATCTAATAGGAAAACCAAAATAGCTGGATTGCAGTTGAGGTTATATTAAACGTACATGGTGCAAGTGATCAATGCCATTTGAGATTCTGCACAGATTATTATAGCAATTGTGAAGTTCTCCACAGACCTGCGATGATCTACGCATCCTTGAACATGCACACTTTATGATTACTACACCATTTTTTTGTCAAATAACATCAAATTGATCAGAAATACAGTGTAGACATTGTTAATGATGTAAATGACTATTGTAGCTGGAAACGGCTGATTTTTCATGGAATATCTACATAGGAGTACAGAGGCCCATTATCAGCAACCATCACTCCAATGGCACGCTGTGTTAGCTAATCCAAGTTTATCATTTTAAAAGGCAAATTTATCATTAGAAAACCCTTCTGCAATTATGTTAGCACATACAGTGGGGAAAAAAAGTATTTAGTCAGCCACCAATTGTGCAAGTTCTCTCACTTAAAAAGATGAGAGAGGCCTGTAATTTTCATCATAGGTACACTTCAACTATGACAGACAAAATTAGGAAAAAAAACCAGAAAATCACATTGTAGGATTTTTTATGAATTTATTTGCAAATTATGGTGGAAAATAAGTATTTGGTCA
>QNTS01003704.1:52477-104342 GCA_003317085.1 Hucho hucho | reverse complement strand
TGTATGAAAACTGTTGACCTGATTAAAGAAGCAATAAAACTGGCCTTCTTTAGATTAGTTGAATATGTGGAGCATCAGCATTCGTGGGTTTGATTACAGGCTCAAAATGGCCAGAAACAAAGACGTTTCTTCTGAAACTTGTCAGAAATGAAGGCTATTTCATGCAAGAAATTGCCAAGAAACTGAAGATCTCATACAACGCTGTGTACTTCTCTCTTCACAGAACAGCGCAAACTGGCTCTAACCAGAATAGAAAGAGGAGTGGGAGGCCACGGTGCACAACTGAGCAAGAGGACAAGTACATTAGAGTGTCTAGTTTGAGAAACAGACGCATCACAAGTCCTCAACTGGCAGCTTCATTAAATAGTACCCTCAAAACACCAGTCTCAACGTCAACAGTGAAGAGGCGACGCCGGGATGCTTGCCTTCTATGTAGATATTCCATAAAAAATCTGCCGTTTCCAGCTACAATAGACATTTACAACATTAACAATGTCTACACTGTATTTCTGAATTAATTTGACGTTCATCTGTACAAACAATAGTACGCAACTATTTACACCATGGGACCACCAGCCGTAATACCACTCAGGAAGGAGACGCATTCTGTCTCCTAGAGATGAATGTACTTTGGTGCGAAAAATGCAAATCAATCCCAGAACAACAGCAAAGGACCTTGTGAAGATGCTGGAGGAAACAGGTACAAAAGTATCTATATCCACAGTAAAACGAGTCCTATATCGACATGACCTGAAAGGCCACTCAGCAAGGAAGAAGTCACTACTCCAAAACCGCCATAAAAAAGCCAGACTACGGTTTGCAACTGCACATGGGGACAAAGATCATACTTTTTGGAGAAATATTCTTTGTTTTTTTCTTTTGATTTTCCCATGATGTCAAGCAAAGAGGCAATGAGATTGAAGGTAGGCCTTGAAATACATCCACAGGTACACCTCCAATTGACTCAAATTATTAGCCTATCAGAAGCTTCGAAAGCCATGACATCATTTTCCAGAATTTTCCAAGCTGTTTAAAGGCACAGTCATCTTAGTGTATGTAAACTTCTGACCCACTGGAATTGTGATACAGTGAAATATAAGTGAAATAATCTGTCTGTAAACAATTGTTGGAAGAATGACTTGTGTCATGCACAAAGTAGATGTCCTATCCGACTTGCCAAAACTATAGTTTGTTGACAAGAAATTTGTGGAGTGGTTGAAAATCTAGTTTAAATGACTCCAACCTAAGTGTATGTAAACTTCCGACTTAAACTGTACCTGCCAAGTAAAATGTGGTGGTAATTTAATGCTCTGTAATACAGGCCATCACTAATTCTGTTCAAACTAGCAATTACCGTGGCTAGTGAAATTGTTTTAGATAAAGTGACACTATTGAATCTTTTTAAAAGATTGATACTTACTTGAACTCCTAAAAATAACATAACTTGTAATGCTGCCATCATATTTGTCCTCAATCTGAATCTGTTTTATTAAAAAGTTGAATTGTTATCCAGATTTTCAAAAGTATGAATTTGCTGTTCAATATTTCAAGACATTTTATTAAAAAAAAGGGTTTCCTTTATAACAGCGGTCTATGTGAATGCCTGTGGAAAATACTTGACTGTTGCGGATATCCATAAAATGGCACATTTTGTATCACCACTCCTTGCCAGTTCGACTGAGTGCCATCTTGGCAGTTAGGGAGGCTCAGGTGCACATCTTTCATAACCGAATTAGAGAATGTTTACTAATTACCATTGCAACAACTCATCTTGAACTCTCTATTCAAAGAGGCCCTGGAGTATAGCTAGCATAAAATATGACCCTTCTGAGAAACCAGTGGCCTGTGACCTGCCATGGTTGGCTCTGTTCCTTCAGTGAGGCTTCAGTACATCTTTGATGTTATGTACAGTGCCAGTCAAAAGTTTAGACACACCTACAGTACTCATTCAAGGATTTTTCTTTATGTTTTAGTATTTTCTATACTGTAGAATAATAGTGAAGACATCAAAACTACGAAATAACACATATGGAATCATGTAGTAACCAAAAAAGTGTTAACTACTTAGGGAGCAGTGGGGCGCATTATGTTCATAAAATACAGCGTCCACTCGCCCATTGAACTGTGAAGAGAACACGTTCAACCTATACCTATACACTTGTCCAAGAACAATCAAACATCATTGATAATGTATCCTTAGGAACACTTTTATGTATATATACTATAATATTTCAACCGGATTATAAACTGGACGATAGGAAAGGAAAAAACCACAGCGCGCACGAGCCCGTGAACGCGCCTCCTCTTCTGTTTACATCCTGTGACTAGTTCGAAATTCTTCTTCTATTACCATCCAGAGCAACCTAACATCACCAAACACTGTCTAGAGACTGTTGACATCCAGTGGAAGCAATAGGTACTGCAATCTTACTCCCAGATATGGCTGTTTTCAATAGGGAGGGGTTCAAAATGAGGCAACGTGTCAAAAACACTTTTCGAACGTATACACTGCTTCGGACAGAGAGGGCAGAGGTATGAATGCCCAATCGTTGCCAAATTTGCTTCATTTAAAGATAAAATAATGGTTAAAAGCCTGGGTAAAAGACTTGCTGGGACCAAAATTGTCAAGAATGATCAGTTCCTGAAGGAAATTGCAGAACGGCGTAAAGTTCTGTATCCTATTTTCAAGGAAAATAGATTAAAAGGGAAACGAGTAGCTCTCGTCGTCGATAAACGATATATTGATAACTAGTTGTTCAGAGACACAAAGACCACTCCATGGCTATTCTAAAAATTACAACATTCTTATAGAAGAGGAAAATAATGAAACACAATTCTAGCCCGGTTATGGATTGTAATAATACAATAAAAAATATAGCTTTTCTATATATCTTCAAATATAACTAATTGGAACACAAAAGCACTAATTCAACATGGTGAAGATAAAAACTCAGAAAACAGAAGGCACAGTATGTGTGGTGTAGTTTTTTTTTTATGTTTGGGAAAGTGTGGCGTTGAGTGAGAAAGGAAATGGTTGCATATCCCAGAACCAATGTATTGCTGTGAGTGGGGGGTGTGAGAGAGCTTTCAGTGTTGTTCAGATGATGGATATACTTTTATTATAAATTATACGTCTTATTTATTTATTTATTGTCCTATCATGGTGGAACAGTGTTTAAAAAAATAAATGATACATTTAGTTTATTTATTGTCCTATTATGGGGAACTACATTTTTTATATAAATTGTATATCGAATTTATTTATTTATGATCCTATATTGATAGAACGGTCCACAACCCAAAACCCTAGACACCTACCTGAATGACCCAGATACTAAGGAGAAGTCCCTAACTGTTTTATGGGCCTACTGTAAGCGGTCTGTATGCAGTCAAAATGCGGTCAGAGACCTAGAGCAGCACTGCCCCCTCAAGATTCTGAGCCTGCTTGGCAGGGTTGGTCCTGCAAAGCCAAGGCCCCCTAAAGGGAGAGCATACTATACAAGGACATTCTCAAAGCTGCTAATGAGTACCTTGATGACCTTGTACCTAGCCGGTGGGGATTCCGGTGGGGTGCCCCCACCCAGGCAGTGGCAGTGCTGGCAACACTAGCTGCAGTAACCCATGGGTAGGGGGTCACACTCGGACATTCAGAGAGGGGGTATATTATTGTGGCCCTGGTGGCACAAAATCTAAGTCTGACTGCATGGAGATGCTTGGGAATATGGTCAATACAGGGGACCGTGTTGTGGCTGTTTCAGGGAAAAGGTGTACATTTGACCTCCATCATCCAGGACGTGACAATGGTTAATAAAATCTCTCAATTTCCGCCCATTTGTATGCACACTCTTGCAGGCCCTCTCATACAGCTGCAACTGTATATGCATTCGTAAATCAAGACCTTTCTTGAGTTGGGCTCTGGGATGGTGCAACTGTTGAGAATGTGAGCTTATGGTTGTGTGGGGGGAAAGGGTTGAGTGTGTATGAGTGTGTAGCCCACAACTGTTGCGAGGGAGTAAAATATGTTAGGGACAATATAGGATGATTCACAATAATTGTTTGCTAATATAATAATTGCTTGCAATAATGTAATTTGGTAATGTCGAGACTGGTGAGAGGTAAAATCCTTTGCAAAAATTTCCTACATTATTACAAATATTAATAGCTAATTATGTAAAATAAGAAACAGGATTTTAACAATATATATATATATATATAGATATTTTTGATTGCTATATATAATACAAATCGAGGTGAGGGCGGTTGATCTACTTCTGTTCTGTATTTGGAACAGTGTGCTCTTTTCGAAAGGATGGTTCCCAGTCTTTTCAGGGCTATGGGATACGGTGGGTCGGGGGTGGTCTGCCGGGCATTGGGATGACAACCCAACTCGGGATGAGGAGGGCTTTCAGCGGGTGGAATAGTGGGGACCAATTGGAGGTTTACTCAATAGCAATGCAAATATCATGGTACAGCTATATAGACACTCAGTCATCATGTTACCTTTTAATGGTACGTTTACAAACATATATTATGATGAATAGAATTGAAACATGTGTCTCATTATGGTAATTGGTGAAATAAGTATAGCCAGTTATGGCTTAGTAGATAATAAGAAAAGACTATCAGTATTTACCTGGCTAAAAGAGAAGGAATATAATATCTATTGTTTAAAGGAAACTCATTCAACAATTTTAGATGAAGTTTTGTGGAAAAGGGACTGGGGGGACAAAATATATTTCTCCCATGGGCAAAGAAATTCAAAAGGGGTGATGGTTTTAATTAACAGTAATTTTGATCCAAATGTGAAAATTGTCCAAACAGATCATCAAGGTAGATGGATTATTTTAAATATGTTATTGGACAGTAAACAGATATGGCTTATTAACCTATACGGTCCAAATAATGATGATCCAAGCTTCTTTGAAAATATACTATATAAAACTGTATTAACTCCACAAGCAACACTAGACTCTATTATTATGGTGGGAGATTTTAATACGGTCTTTAATACCTCTATGGACCGGAAAGGAAATCACACTACAAACTATCACCCTCAGGCACATAAGGAAATCATGAATGTCATGGATATATTGGAATTAGTGGATATATGGAGACTTAAATGCCCTGACCTAGTGAGATATACATGGCAGAGGCTTAATCAAGCTAGTCGTCTTGACTACTTTCTTATGCCATTCTCTCTGGCACCAAAAGTGTAAAAAGTGTTGATAGGGGACAGAATGCGGTCGGATCATCACATAATTGGCATATATATTACTTTTACAGAATTTCCACGTGGGTGAGGATATTGGAAATTTAATCAAAGCCTACTAGATGATACATTGTTTAGAACTAGGACAGAAGATTTTATAACTGACTTTTTTTTTCTCCAACATAACATAGGTACAGCAGATCCCCTTATTGTATGGGACACTTTTAAATGTGCCTTTAGAGGCCATGCAATTCAGTACTCATCTATAAAACAAAAGCAATTTAGATCGAAAGAGTCCATATTAACAAAGGAAATTGAAGGACTAACAGTACAGTTAGATAGCAATAAAAACTGTACCATAGAGGCACAGAATAAGTTAGAGAAAAAAACTAAAAGAACTGGAGGAACTTATTCAAGATCCAGTGTAATATATTATAAAAATAAAGCGAACTGGATGGAATATGGCGAAAAATGTACCAAATTCTATCTCAATCTTCAATATAGAAATGCTACCAAAATGTTTTTATTGAAACTTGTTACCAATGATGGAGTCATGCATGATTCACCGAATTATATTTTGAAAGAGGAAGTAAAGTACTTTAAGAATATTTTTTCGTTTCAGTCTCTCCATCTCCACTAACTGAAACTAATTGTATGGATTTTTTACCTAATAATAATGTAAAATTAACATCTGTACAGAAAGAGTCATGTGAAGGCCAAATTACAGAGGAGGAACTTCTTGATGCAATTAAAGCCTTTAAGTACGGGAAAACTCCAGGGCTGGATGGCATACCAGTGGAAGTATACCAAACCTTTTATATACTCAGAGGACCGTTATTAGCATGTTTTAACCACTCCTATATAAATGGTAGATTATCAGACACGCAACAAGAAGGTCTGATTTCATTATTACTGAGACATATTACTGAGACAGGATCCAAGTGGAATATATAATGATCCAATCCATTAAAAAAATTGGAGACCTCTTACACTTCAGTGTTGTGATGCAAAAATCCTAGCAAAATGCTTGGCGCATTCAACCCCTCCCATCTATCTTTCAACACCATCCATTTTGGATTTCTACTTGCCATATATTTTTCAAATGTGATGTGATGCTTCACAAAAGTACTGAAAGGTAGCAACACATCTGCCACACTGATCCTCAACACTAGAGCTCCCCAGGGGTGCGTGCTCAGTCCCCTCCTGTACTCCCTGTTCACCCACAACTGCGTGGCCAGGCACGACTCCAACACCATCATTAATTGCAGACGACAACAGTGGTAAACCTGATCACCAACAACGACGAGACAGCCTATAGGGAGGAGGTCAGAGACCTGGCCGGGTGGTGCCAGAATGACAACCTATCCCTCAACGTAACCAAGACTAAGGAGATGATTGTGGACTACAGTCGTGAAGAGGGCACGACAAAGCCTATTCCCCCTCAGGAAACTAAAAAGATTTGGCATGGGTCCTGAGATCCTCAAAAGGTTCTACAGCTGCAACATCGAGAGCATCCTGACTGGTTGCATCGCTGCCTGGTACGGCAATTGCTTGGCCTCCAACCGCAAGGCACTACAGAGGGTAGTGCGTACGGCCCAGTACATCACTGAGGCTAAGCTGCCTGCCAGGAAGGCCCTAAAAATTGTCAAAGACCCCAGCCACCCCAGTCAAATCAAATAGAGAGGCTATATACAGTAGAGGGGCTATATACAGTAGAGAAGCTATATACAGTAGAGAGGCTATATACAGTAGAGAGGCTATATACAGTAGTGAGGCTATATACAGTAGAGGGGCTATATACAGTAGAGGGGCTATATACAGTAGAGAGGCTATATACAGTCGAGGGGCTATATACAGTAGAGAGGCTATATACAGTAGAAAGGCTATATGCGGAAGAGAGGCTATATACAGTAGAGGGGCTATATACAGTAGAGGGGCTATATACAGTAGAGGGGCTATATACAGTAGAGGCGCTATATACAGTAGAGGCTATATACAGTAGAGAGGCTATATACAGTAGAGAGGCTACATACAGTAGAGGGGCTATATACAGTAGAGAGGCTATATACAGACACCAGTTAGTCAGGCTGATTGAGGTAGTATGTACATGGTTAAAGTGACTATGCATATATGATGAACAGAGAGCATATATGATGAACAGAGACTGTTCTCTCTACTACCGCATGGCAAGCAGTACCGGAGTGCCAAGTCTAGGACAAATAGCCTTCTCAACAGTTTTTACCCCCAAGCCATAAGACTCCTGAAGAGGTAATCAAATGGCTACCTGAACTATTTGCATTGTGTGTGTGTGTGTGTGTGTCCCCCTTCCCCCCAACCCCTCTTTTACGCTGCTGCTACTCTCTGTTTATCATATATGCATAGTCACTTTAACTATACATTCATATACATACTATCTCAATTGGCCCGACCAACCAGTGCCCTCGCACATTGGCTAACCGGGCTATCTGCATTGTGTCCAGCCACACACAACCGCCAACCCCTCTTTTACGCTACTGCTACTCTCTGTTCATCATATATGCATAGTCACTTTAACCATATCTACATGTACATACTACCTCAATCAGCCCAATTATAGCCTCGCTACTGTATATAGCCTCGCTACTGTTATTTTTCACTGTCTTTACTGTTGTTTTTATTTCTTTACTTACCTTTTATTCACATAATACCTTTTTTGCACTGTTGATTGGAGCCTGTAAGTAAGCATTTCCCTGTAAGGTCTACACCTGTTGTATTCGGCGCACGTGACAAATAAACTTTGATTTGGTACATCGGCTACAGAGAGCGAGATCACACATTCATCTGGAATGCTGGTGCACTCATGCATGGTTCAGCGTTTCTTGCCTCAAAGCGAGCATAGAAGGAATTCAGCTTGTCTGTTAGGCTCGTGTCACTGGGATGATAAATGGAAACAGGATGCAACTGAGCTCAATTTAAAATCTCATAGCAAAGGGTCTGAATACTTATGTAAATAAGTATTCAGACCCTAAATGTCACATTGTATAAATGATTGGAGACAGGCGCAGGAATACGTAATAGGGGTTTTTAAAACTCCACCCAAAATATACAACATGCCATGAAAGGCACAGGAACGAAGCCCAAAACAAACACGTATACAAAAACACAAGGATGTAACCCAAACAAAAGAGCGAGGTTAAACAGGACGAGACCCACAATACACTACACGGGGTGAGACCAGTAATAACAAGTGCACAATACACGCAACACAAAAGCTGAAATAACAAAGCACAGGTTCTTACAGACCAACGGACATGGGAACAACAACCGACAAGACAATGGTGAACAGAGGGCACATATATACAATTACTAATCAGGGGAATTGGAATCAGGTGTACGTAATGAGACATTTCAGTGACGCCTAGAAGGCCGCTGACATAGACCTCCGGAACTGGTGCACGGAATGAGCAGCAGTGCCGGGGGAATCCGTGACACTAAATAAGAATGGCGCCGGAGAGGATGGCTGCCGTTTTATTGGCTCTTAACCAACCGTGCTATTTTGTTTGTTTTTTCGCATTGTTTGTAACTTGTTTTGTACATAATGTTGTTGCTACCGTCTCTTATGACCGAAAATAGCTTCTGCATATCAGAACAGCGATTACTCACCTTGAATTGGACTAATAATTTTTCTGTAATGAGACGGACGAGAGGGATTTACTCCAAGCACCCGAACAGGCCCTCATCCCCGTCATTCACAGGAGAAAAAGACGGAGATTGTGCCCCTCGGGAGCCCAAAATCTGGATAACGTGTGAAATGCTTGATAATGTACGTATGTAATATCTACAGAGAGGTATATTTTATTGGTGATTTATATATTGACAGGTTTTCATCAAGCTGCCCAGTCAAGCAAAAGCTTCAACTGTAACCAGTGCCTGCAACCTGGTTCAGGTTATCAGTCAACCTACCAGGGTAGTTATAAACAGCACAGGAATGACATCATCATCATCATGTATTGATCACATCTTTACTAATGCTGCAGGAATATGCTTGAAAGCAGTGTCCAGATCCATCGGATGTAGTGATCACAATATAGTAGCCATATCTAGGAAAACATAAGTTCCAAAGGCTAGGCCTAATATAGTGTGTAAGAGGTCATACAATACGTTTTGTAGTGATTCATATGTTGTTGATGTAAAGAATATGTGTTGGTCTGTGGTGTGTAATGAGGATCAACCAGACGCTGCACTTGACACATTTATGAAATTGCTTATTCCAGTTACTAATAAGCATGCACCCATTAGGAAAATGACTGTAAAAACTGTTAAATCCCTGTGGATATTGCCACTCCTTTGTGCCATATTTTAAATATAAGCCTACTAGAAATTGTGTTCCCCCGGGCCTGGAGGGAACCAAAAGTAATTCCGCTATCTAAAAATAGTAAAGCCCCCTTTACTGGCTCAAACAGCCATCCAATCAGCCTGTTACAAACCCTTAGTAAACTTTCGGAAAAAATTGTGTTTTACCAGATATAATGCTATTTTACAGTTAGCAAAATTAACAACAGACTTTCAGCACACTTATAGGGAAAGACATTCAACAAGCAAAGCCCTTATACAAATGACTGATGATTGGCTGAGAGAATTTGATGATAAAAATATTGTGGGGGGTGTTTTTGTTAGACTTCAGTGCGGCTTTCGACATTATCGATCATAGTGTGCTGCTGAAAAAACGTATGTGTTATGGCTTTACACCCCCTGCTATATTGTGGATAAAGAGTTACCTGTCTAACAGAACACAGAGGGTGTTCTTTAATGGAAGCCTCTCCAACATAATCCAGGCAGAATCAGGAATTCCCCAGGGCAGCTGTCTAGGCCCCTTACTTTCTTCAATCTTTACTAACGACATTTTTAGTCAAGCCAGTGTGTCTATGTATGCGGATGAATCAACACTATACACGTCCACTACTACAGCGACAGAAATGACTGCAACACTTAACAAAGAGCTGCAGTTAGTTTCAGAGTGGGTGGCAAGGAATATTTCTAAAACTAAAGGCATTGTATTTGGGACAAATCATTCACTAAACCCTAAACCTCAACTAAATCTTGTAATAAACAATGTGGCAATTGAGCAAGTTGAGTTGACTAAACTGCTTGGAGTAAACCTGGATTGTAAACTGACGTGATCAAAACATATTGACACAACAGTAGCTAAGATGGTGACAAGTCTGTCCATAATAAAGCGGTGCTCCACCTTCTTAACAGCACTATACACAAGGCACGTCTTATGGGCCCTAGTTTTGTCACACCTGGACTAATGTTCAGTCATATGGTCAGGTGCCACAAAAAAAGGACTTAGGAAAATTGCAATTGTCTCAGAACAGGGCAGCACGGCTTGACCCTTGGATGTACACAGATAATCTCTTCTGGCTCAAAGTGGAGGAGAGAATGGCTTCATCACTAGTTGTATTTATGAGAGTTATTGACATGTAGAATGCACCGAGCTGTCTGTTTGGACACCCATGAATACCCCACAAGACATGCCACAAGAGGTCTCTTTACAGTCCCCAAGTCCAGAACAGACTATGGGAGGTGCACAGTACTACATAGAGCCATGACTACATGGCACACACCAAGTAACTGATGCAAGCAGTAAAATTAGATTTAAAAAACGGATAAAAACACACCTTATGGAACAGCGGGGACCATGAAGCAACACAAACATAGGCACAGACATGCATACACACACGATAGCATACGCATTATACACACACATACATATGGATTGTGTATTGTAGATATGTGGTAGTAGTGGAGTAGGGGCCTGAGGGCAAACAGTCTGTTGTGAAATCTTTGAATTCATTGAAATGTTTTTAAAATTGTATAACTGCCTTAATTTTGCTGGCTTGGCAGCAGCTAATGGGGATCCATAATAAATACAAATACAAAATACACAAACTACACAAATCACAATCTATCCCTCCAACATCCTATATAAAGGAAAAAGGTTTAGCCTAAATAAAAAAATACCATTATTTTCAGAACACATAATTTCGTAGTCAAGAACTCTGGAAAGGGCAAATGGAAATGTTTAAAAAAAAAAATATTTAACCTTTATTTAACTAGGCAAGTCAGTTAAGAACAAATTCTTATTTACAATGACGACCTAACCCAGCCGACGCTGGGCCAATTGTGCACCGCCCTATGGGACTCGCAATAACAGTCAGATGTGATGCAGTCTGGATTCAAACCAGGGATTGCAGTGACTCCTCTTGCACTGAGATACAGTGCCTTAAACCGCTGAGCCACTCGGGAGCAATTAGAAATACATAAACTTTGGTCAATGCCTGACGCTATTTTCCACTCTGACTTTGGCCCCTGTCTCTAGTCCCACTTCTCTTCAGTCCTGCTACTCTGTCCTGGACCCCCCACTCCACTGCATCCTTGGATTCATCTCTGGACCTGCTTACCCAGTCCCAACTCCCCTCGCTCCAGCCTCAGCCTCCGCACCTGGCTTCCTGCAACCCGCCCGAGCTTCCCCTGGCCTTCACTCCATCTTCCCCCTGTGTTTCAATAAAAATCTTGGTTACCTCATCCCAGTCTCCTCATCTGAGTCTGCTCTTGGGTTCACCTGTTCCGCTCTGCGTGACAATAACCTACAATGTATTGCTGCAGATGTCACAACTTCCGCCGAAGTTAGTGCCTCTCCTTGTTCGGGTGGCTTTCGGCGGTCGACGTCACCGGCTTTCTAGCCATCGCTGATCCATTTTTCATTTTCCATTTGTTTTGTCTTTGGTTTTCACACCAGGTTTCAATCCCCCAATTACATGTTCATTATTTAACCCTCTGTTTCCCCCATGTTTGTGTGCGTGATTGTTTTATGTTTCATGCATTTACTGACGTCTGGTATTGTTGTTACCGGGTTTGGTATTTTTACGCCCATTGTGTTAGTGACAGGTATTTTTTCCCGCACCTGAGATATTATTTTGTACTGGTGCTTCTTTATTAAAATACCTTGTCCACGCATCTCTGCTCTCCTGTGCCTGACTCCTTTTCACCAGTTACACACAGCCTGACAGCAGAATAAGTGTGGATGGGTATAAAATAATATGTGACCGGTTTCAGGAAACTAGGCGTATGTCGCAGATCACTAACTTTTTTTTATTCAAAATGCATTTTTTGGCAGAAATGCCTTCTCAAACATGTGAACTTTTATGTTCCTTAATAAGAAACTTGTATGCCATCTGTAAATACGAATACATTTGTTAAATTACGGCCTAGTTGGTTTAGCCACAGAAAAAGAAAGCAAGCTTCCCGTTAGCAATGATTTACTGAGATAATGATTGGCTGGACATGTCGAGAGATGAGTTTGGATTGGTCTGCCATATAGCACACTTCTGTCTATTTGAGCTGGTCAGTATGTCCACTTTCTGGAGGACCGAGTTTGGTAAATCAGTGGAATTCGAGTATGATAGCTAAGGAGATGGCTAATTACATCTTCAAACTAAGGGTAACCATGGCATCCAACAGGAGACGCCTCCATCCATGATGTATACGGGTAAGATTTTCATATATACACGTTTCTAATTCGGATCAACCCTACTCATCGGCCAGAGCGTCCAGTGTGCGCTCCGAACGCTCCAAGAGCGAAACGCTCTGAATTTATGAAGGATAATCTGATAGCACAGTCGCAGTCACCAACGCTCTGGATAACATAACAACCTAACCAGCTCTGTTAGAGCGAGAAATGTTCAGTGAGCTGTTCTCTCATTTGTGTCTTGAAGTAGCTAGCAAGTTAACTTGGGTGCTTGACTGCTCTAGTTAGTACAGAACGCTTGGATCAACTCTTAAAGAGATGGGTCTGGCTAAAGCTTAAGAGGGTGTGAACAATTCTGAATGGGTGTAGACAAAGAAGGGCTCTCTGGTAGTAGTACCAAAACATTCAAAGGACATTTTCTCAAAAGTGAGTTTACAAGTTTATCAACTTTCAAAGCGGAATTAATTTCCCATTGTTCCTCAACTGTAGTGTATGATATACCATTTTGTAGCTCTGAGTCTTTACCTTTATCCAATGTAAAAAACACAATTTCAAATTTTGCTGAATAAGACTGATTTCAGCCGGTCGGTCACATATGGTAGAAATACCATATGTGACTTCTTGACTTCTTGATATGATTCAAAGCCAGCAAAAGGATATCCCCTCTGAAGCACCTGATTAAACCCCATTTATAACACTGTATTAGCCATTTATCTGAATTTGACAATTTCTTTACAAAAAAGTACACGTTACAATTCCATGTCAAAACTTACCCAACCCGTTTGTGCTTAGTCAACACTATTATTAGTTGAATAACTTACGTTACTGAGCAGAAGAAAGGGAACATAAGACATGAGGAAACATGAGGAAGGGAATGAGTGACAAAACATGCAACTTACATGCTTATCAAACCGGACGTGCGCATACGCCTGCGTGAACTATCGCGCGCATGTTGATTTTGTACCCCCACACCAGACACTATCAGGACATGCAGATTGAAATATAAAAACTAACAACTAACATTTATGGCAATTTAGCTAGCTAGCTTGCTGTTGCTAGCTAATTTGTCCTGGGATATAAACATTGGGTTGTTATTTTACCTGAAGTGCACAAGGTCCTCTACTCCGACAATTAATCCACAGATAAAACAGTAAACCGAATTCCTTTCTTGTCTTGAGAAAATGCAACAATTGAGTGGCTAAAAGCCAAGGGTGCAATACTCTCGACGAACCACAAGATGTCACTAAATACACCTGAATGAAGGTCAACAGGAGTCAATTAACAAAACATGAAGTCAAACATGAATTCAGAAGCTAGCTAACTAACTATAGCTACATGAAACCCATTTTGGCGAAATCTGTTACACTGGGTGAAAAGACAGGAGCCCTGTTCAAAATAAGTGGAGTGGAGAAATGAGATTAATGTAGCTAGTGAGCTAGCTACTGTACTGTTAGGCTAGACAATTCACCCAAGGCTGAAAAACAGCCAACGATCCTTGGAGGCGCTGGAACATAGCAAATCAATTGAAACTAACCTTCGCAGAGCCTCTTCTGACTGGAGTGATGCTTAGAATTCCATTTCCCCTAAATGGCACAAACAAATGCATCCCTTTTTATTTTACCACTACAATCTGTTCTTAGGACAAAACTGAAAAATAACAACTTGTGTAGAAAGTTAACATCCGCACCTCGATGGTGTCAACTGTGCTTATGTCTGCATAATGAAGAAGTAGGGCATTTTTTTTAAACTTCTGACTATTCCTGGTCTAGTGATCGATGTCAACCAAGCTCGCTGCCCAGACTTACATAACTACAAAGAGGAGATTCTCCTGATTAACATGGTGTCAGATTTCTTTTTTTTTATATATATACACATTTTGAGATATTTCTCTCCATAGGAAAACAATGGGCGGAGCTCAGGGTTCCAAGGGCAAAAAGTATTTTGGGGCTAGCATTTGATGACAACTGAGCTCGATGCCCAGACTTACATCATTACAAGAAGGAGATTCTTAAAATGGTGTTCGACTAGAAAAAATCTAAATCTACACATTGTGAGATATTTGGAGAAATAGACAGTCATACCCCTATTTCCTCTATACCTCAGAGTTCCATGAGTAAAAAAATAAAGAAATGTATTAACTACCAGCAATTCATCACAGCATACTATGCAACCCACATTTACATCATTATGAATGAAATGGTGTTGAATTTCAAAGCATCAAAGTACAAAAATTATGATTTATTTGGCAAAGGACAGACATTGCCATTGTGTTGGGGAAATAGGGGTGTCTAAAAAGAACAGTATTTTATTTAACCAGCTTACAATTTATTTGTTACCATTTGCCTTTAACTTCACTTTTCATTATTCACAGGTCTAATTCTCAGATAGCATGGCAGGCAGGCAGGCAGCACACAACTGGGAATTTTGAAAAAAACGAGCTCCTCCACTGAAAAATCCAGTCGGAAGTTTAAATACACCTTAGCCAAATACATTTAAACTCAGTTTTTCATAATTCCTGACATTTAATCCTAGTAAACATTTCCTGTCTTAGGTCAGTTAGGATCACCACTTTATTTTAAGAATGTGAAATATCAGAATAATAGTAGAGAGAATGATTTATTTCAGCTTTTATATATTTCATCACATTCCCAGTGGGTCTGAAGTTGACATACACTCAATTAGTATTTGGTAGCATTGCCTTTAAATTGTTTAACTTGGGTCAAACGTTTCGGGTAGCCTTCCACAAGCTTCCCACAATAAGTTGGGTGAATTCTGGCCCATTCCACCTGACAGAGCTGGTGTAACTGAATCAGGTTTGTAGGCCTCCTTACTCGCACACGCTATTTCAGTTCTGCCCACAAATGTTCTATAGGATTGAGGTCAGGGCTTTGTGATGGCCACTCCAATACCTTGACTTTGTTGTCCTTAAGCCATTTTGCCACAACTTTGGAAGTATGCTTGGGGTCATTGTCCATTTGGAAGACCCATTTGCGACCAAGCTTTAACTTCCTGACTGATGTCTTGAGATGTTGCTTCAATATATCCACATAATTTTCCATCCTCATGATGCCATCTATTTTGTGAAGTGCACCAGTCCCTCCTGCAGCAAAGCACCCCCACAACATGATGCTGCCACCCCCGTGCTTCACGGTTGGGATGGTGTTTTTCAGCTTGCAAGCCTTCCCCTTTTTCTTCCAAACATAACAATGGTCATTATGGCCAAACAGTTCTATTTTTGTTTCATCAGACCAGAGCACATTTGTCCATAAAGTACGATCTTTGTCCCCATGTGCAGTTGCAAACCGTAGTCTGGCTTTTTATGGCGGTTTTGGAGCAGTGGCTTCTTCCTTGCTGAGCGGCCTTTCAGGTTGTCGATATAGGACTAGTTTTACTGTGGATATAGATACTTTTGTACCTGTTTCCTCCAGCATCTTCACAAGGTCCTTTGCTGTTGTTCTGGGATTGATTTTTACTTTTTGCACTGAAGTACGTTTATCTGTAGGAGACAGAACGCATCTCCTTCCTGAGCGAAATGACGGCTGTGTGGTCCCATGGTATTTATACTTGCGTACTATTGTTTGTACAGATGAATGTGGTACCTTCAAGCATTTGGAAATTGCTCCCAAGGATGAACCCAGCTTGTGGAGCTCTACATTTTTTTTCTGAGGTCTTGGCAGTTTTTTTTTATTTTCCCATGATGTCAAGCAAAGAGGCACTGAGTTTGAAGCTAGGCCTTCAAATACATCCACAGGTACACCTCCAACTGACTCAAATGATGTCAATTAGCCTATCAGAAGTTTCTAAAACCATGACATCATTTTCTGGAATTTTCTAAGCTGTTTCATGGCTCAGTCAATTTAGTGTATGTAAACTTCTGACCCACTGGATTTGTGATGCAGTGAATTCTAATTGAAATAATCTGTCTGTAAACAATTGTTGGAAAAATGACTTGTGTCATGCACAAAGAAGATGTCCTAACCGACTTGCCAAAACTATAGTTTGTTATCAAGTGTTACGTTCCCCAGTTTCTGTGTTGTGCTTTTGCTTGTATGTGTGTGTTTCAGGATGGCTTCCTGAAATTCTCCCCATTACTAATTGGAGCTGACCCCGCCCCCTCGTCAGGATACAGCTGTATCCCATTAGACACCTTCTCCAGCTATATAAGCCAGTGTTCTGTTACTCAGAAGGGAGAAGACAGAGAGAGAGAGAGAGAGAGGAGGTGGATTGATGAGGTTTATGGCTGAAGCTGAAGTGTTTGGTTATACCCGAGTGTTGATAGTTTTTGCTCAGACAGGTTATTTTTGTAGTATATTGTAACCGGTCCTGCTGGTGTCTATCAAAAGGTCCGTATTGATTATTTGAAATTGTTTGTATTTTTCTGTGTTTGTTCCCAGGGGGGAAGGGGAAGGCACCTAGGGAGTGCTTAGGCAAGAGGCCTGCGGGCATACATAACCCGCAGTATTTTACTGTCTATGCACACTAGGTAAGACCTGGACGGACCACCCCCTGTATTTTGGTTAGTGCACCAAGAGAGGGGGCTTTGATTTTTACTTTCTCTGCTTTGGTTCCGTTCAGCCCCTTTTCCCCAAAATTACCGTGTGATGGAATAAATTCCTTGTTAACGGTACTGCTTTTGTCATCCTTACTCGCACCTACAATCCCATACCTCTTTCACTCCGCGGGGAATTTAGAGCAGCAGGGAGTTGCGTTCCCTCCTCCAAGAGGCGTGCGTAACATCAAGACATTTGTGTAATGGTTGAAAAATGAGTTTTAATGACTCCAACTTAAGTGTATGTGAACTTCCGACTTCAACCATATGAACAGTGTGTGTGTGTGTGTGTGTGTGTGTGTGTGTGTGTGTGTATATATATACACAAAAAAAAAGCAAACGCAACATGTAAAATGCTGGTCCCATGTTTCATGAGCTGAAGTAAAATATCCCAAAAAATATTCCATATGCACAAAAAGCGTATTTCTCTATAATGATTTATCCTAAAAGACATTACATAACTATTAGTGAGCATTTCTCCGTTGCCAAAATAATCCATCTACCTGACAGGTGTGGCATATCAAGAAGCTGATTAAACAGCATGATCATTACACAGGTGCAACTTGTGCCGGGGACAATAAAAGGCCATTTTAAAATGTTAAGTTTTGCCACAATTGAGGGAGCATGTAATTGGCATTCTGACTGCAGGAATGGAAACCACAGTTGTTGCCAGATAATTTTAAGTTAATTTCTCTATCATAAGCCACCTCCCAACATCATTTTAGAGAATTTGGCAGTACGTCCAACTGGCCTCACAACCGGAGACCTTGTGTAACCAGTACATCCACATCCGGCTTCTTCACCTGCGGCATTGTCTGATACCAGCCACCCGGACAGCTGATGAAAATGAGGAGTATTTCTGCCTGTAATATAGCCTGATTGGCTGGGCCTGGCTCCCCAGTGGGTGGGCCTGGCTCCCCAGTGGGTGGGCCTGGCTCCCCAGTGGCTGGGCCTGGCTCCCCAGTGGCTGGGCCTGGCTCCCCAGTGGGTGGGCTTGGCTCCCCAGTGGGTGGGCCTATGCCCCTGCCCAGTATTGTTAATTCAATTATTTCAATTGACTGATTTTCCTGAACTGAACTGTGACTTTGCTGCATGTTGCGTTTACATTTTTGTTCAGTATATATGCATCATACATACAAAAGTATGTGGACACTATTTCAGCCGCACCCGAGCACATAGCCATGCAATTTCCATAAACAAACATTGGCAGTAGAATGGCCTTACTGAAAAGCTCAGTGAAATTCAACGTGGCAACAGTTTGGGGAAGGCCTGTTGTGGAAATCCTTACACAGGGGCACTCAAAGTCAATCTTAAATGAATCATTGTTTATTGACGGAAAGCTGGATAGGCCAAACTTAGATGCATAATGTACCGGTCTGAAGTGAGTTTAAACTGGGAGCGCAGAAAAGCACAAACATAAACATTTCCATCACAGGCCCTTCCCTGTTCCAGCATGACAATGCCCTTCGTGCACAAAGTGAGGTCCATACAGAAATGGTTTGTCGAGTTCGGTGTGGAAGAACCTGACTGGCCTGCACAGAGCCCTGATCTCAACCCATCAAACACATTTAGGATGAATTGGAATGCCAATTGCGGGCCTAAACACCCAACATCAGTCCCCGACCTGAGATGTGCTCATTAGAACAGCATACACCACACACCATAACCACAAATTCAGGACCATCCATGGACAAAAGGCTACCGCCAGTCATCACGATGAAAGGATAACGTTAGATATCCTGCCAATTTCCGCACCACCGAAGTGGACGGCCAGGAGAACACTGCGCCATGGCTCACCTCAGAGCACAACCAATTAGGCTGCATTAGTCATTGTCCCTTTACCCATCAAATGACGCAAAGCAAAAGCAAGTAGCCTAATGACATTAACATCACAGATAAATCTAAGATCGATAAAAAGCAAAGGTCTAAACTATACATTACATAAAAGAAATGAGCCAAACAACCAGAAAGCAACAAACATTAGCGAAAAATTATTCTGGCACAGCAGCCAGGGCCATAAAGGTTGTAACTTACAATTTAGATAAGTTGCAGCCTCCTCGATGCAGTGTTGAACCTTATGAGTAGTTTCTGATTTCATTCTCCTTCCAAGCGTAATGTTCTTCTCAGGTCCCTGTCAAATGAAAAAGTTAGTCAAGGTAATTAGTAATTTGTAAATGCCAAGACTAAATAGTCAGGGTGGCCATTTGATTAATTGTTGGTCCAAGACTTCGCGCTCCGGTGCCGGGCCTTCCTCTGACACTGCCTAGTATATAGGTCCTGGATGTCAGGAATCTTGGCCCCAGTGATGTACTGGGCCGTACGCACTACCCTCTGTAGTGCATTATGGTCAGATGCCGAGCAGTTGCCATACCAGGCGGTGATGCAACCAGTCAGGATGCTCTCGATGGTGCAGCTGTAGAACTTTTTTAAGATCTGGGGACCCATGACAAATCTTTTCAGTCTCCTGAGGGGGAAAAAGTGTTGTCGTGCCCTCTTCAAAACTGTCTTGGTGTGTTTGGACCATGCAGGTTCGTTGGTGATGTGGACACCAAGGAACTTGAAACTCTCGACCCGCTCCACTTTAGCCCCGTCGATGTTAATGGGGGCCTGTTCAGCCCTCCTTTTCCAATAGTCCATGATCAGTTCCTTTGTCTTGCTCACGTTAAGGGAGAGATTGTTGTCCTGGCACCACACTGCCAGGTCTCTGACCTCCTCCCTATAGGCTGTCTCATCATTGTCGGTGATCAGGCCTACTACTGTTTTGTTGTCGGCAAACTTAATGATGGTGTTGGAGTGGTGCTTGGTCCTGCAGTCATGGGTGAACAGGGAGTACAGGAGGGGACTGAGCACGCACCACTGAGGGGCCCCCGCGTTGAGAATCAGCGTGGTAAGATGTGTTGTTACCTACCCTTACCACCTGGGGCTGGCCCGTCAGGAAGTCCAGGATCCAGTTGCAGAGGGAAGTGTTTAGTCCCAGGGTCCTTAGCTTAGTGATGAGCTTTGAGGGCACTATGGTGTTGAACTCCAAGCTGTAGTCAATGAATAGCATTCTCACTTAGGTGTTCCTTTTGTCCAGGTTGGAAAGGGCAGTGTGGAGTGCGATTTAGACTGCGTCATCTGTGGATCTGTTGGGGCGGTATGCGAATTGGAGTGGGTCTAGGGATTCCGGCATGATGGTGTTGATGTGAGCCATGACCAGTCTTTCAAAGCACTTCATGGCTACTGACGTGAGTGCTACGGGGAGGTAATCATTTAGGCAGGTTACCTTCACTTTCTTGGTCACTTGGACTATGGTGGTCTGCTCTAACATGTAGGTATTACAGACTCGGTCAAGGAGAGGTTCAAAGTGTCAGTGAAGACACTTGCCAGTTTGTCCGCGCATGCTTTGAGTACACGTCCTGGTAATCCGTCTGGCCCCACGGCTTTGTGAATGTTGACCTGTTTAACCTCTCCGGGCTATGGGGCAGTGTTCGGAAGTTCGGAGAGTCTAGCATGCCCAAAGTAAAATGCCTGCTACTCAGGCCCAGAAGCTACGATATGTATATAATTATTTGATAGAAAACACTTTGAAGTTTCTAAAACTGTTAAAATAATGTCTGTGAGTATAACAGAGCTGATATGGCAGGCGAAAACCTGAGGGAAATCCATCCGGAAAAAAAGGCTTTTTTGAGTTCCCATGCAATTGGTATGGTTTCCTATTGCACAATGAAAATAATAGCTCCCAGATGGCAGTACCTATGGCTTCCACTGGATGTCAACAGTCTTTAGACAAGGTTCCAGGCTTGTTCTTTGAAAAATGAACAAGTAGCTGTAGTTTATCATTGGGTTCCTCCATGGGTCTGTAGTCCTGTGGCGCACGTGACTGAGGGCGCGCTCTTTGGTGTTTATCTCCGGTATTGAACATAATACATTCCGTCTTAAATTGGGATATAAAGAGGGACTTTATTGAACAAAATGACCATTTATTGTGTAGCTGGGACTCTTGGGATTGCAAACAGAGGAAGATCTTCAAGGTAAGTGATTTATTTTATTGCTATTTTAGATTTTTTTTACGCCTGTGCTGGTTTGAAATATATTTCTATGCAGGAAGTATGCGGGCGCTATCCTCAGATAATCAAATGCTATGCTTTCGCCGTAAAGCCTATTGTACATCGGACAAAGCGGTCCGATTACCAAGATTCTAAGCAAAAGAAGGATGTATGACACTTGTATTGTCATGAATGTTTAATATTTTTGTATTTTGAATTTTCGCGCTCTGCAATTTTACCGGATGTTGTCGAGGTGGCACGCTAGCGGTACGCTGTTCCCTAAGAAGTTAAAGGTCTTGCTCACATCGGTTACGGAGAGCGTGATCACACAGACGTCCGGAACAGCTGGTGCTCTCAGGCATGCTTCAGTGTTGTTTGCCTCGAAGCAAGCAAAAAAGGCAAGCCGGTGACTGAGGTCGTGTACTCCTCAATGCCATTGGATGAATCCCGGAACATATTCCAGTCTGTAATAACAAAACAGTTCTGTAGCGTAGCATTCGCGTCATCTGACCTCTTCTGTATTGAGTGAGTCACTGGTACTTCCTGCTTTAATTTTAGCTTGTAAGCAGGAATCAGGGGGATAGAATTATGGTTAGATTTGCCAAATGGAGGGAGAGGGAGAGCTTTGTATGCGTCTCTGTGTGTGGAGTAAAAGTGGTCTAGAGTTTCTTTTTTTCTCTGATTGCACGTGACATGCTGGTAGAAATTAGGTCAAACGGATTTAAGTTTGCCTGCATTAAAGTCCCCGGCCACTTGTGTGTGAGCATTTTCTTGTTCTCTTATAGCCTTATACAGCTCGTTGAGTGAGGTCTTAATGCCAGCATCGGTTTGTGACGGTAAATAGACAGCTATGTATAATATAGATGAGAACTCTCTTGGAAGATAGTGTGGTCTACAGCTTATCATGCGATACCTTGAGACTTCTTTAATATTATACATTGTGCACCAGCAGTTATTGACAAATAGACGCACACCCCCAACCCTCAACTTACCAGACGTAGCTGCTCTGTCCTGCCGATGCACTTAGAAGCCAGCCAGCTCTATATTATCCGTTTCGTCCTTCAGCCACATCTCGGTGTAACATAAGATATTACTGTTTTTAATGTTCCGTTGGTAGGATAGTCTTAATCGTAGATGGTCAAATTTTTTTCTCCAATGATTGCACGTTGGCCACTAATACCAAAGGTAGTAGTGGTTTACCTACTCGTCAGCATATTCTTACAAGCCACCCCGCCCTCCCCTCTTTTCTTCATGCTGATGACTGGGATTTGGGCCTTGTCTCAGAAAAGCAGTATATCCTTCTTGTCGGACTCATTAAAGAAAATATTTTTTGTCCAGTTCGATGTGAGTAATCACTGTTCTGATGTCCAGAAGCTCTTTTAGGTCATAAGAGACAGTAGCAGCAACATTGTGCACAAAATGAGTTACAAACAATGCGAAAAAAACAAAACAAAATACACAGTTGCTTAGGAGCCCGTAAAACGGCAGCCATCCCCTCCAGTGCCATTATAACGTGCTCTGTGTTCATTGTCTGAGTTCACTGAATGCTTTCTTCAGGGTGGAGGACATATTTTAGAATATTGCTGTAGATGCCCCTAAAATCATGTTTCAGTGCAAACAGCACAGTTGTTATTGCTGTCAAAGGCCCGCCATATCTTTGAAGAACAGCGATTTGTTTTTGCTGGCTGTGGTTGTGACTTCACTTTACAAGAATGTGTGAACTACAAAAAGCTTTGCTTTCGCTGTTTCAGTTTTGGCTAGATTCAAAAGGTTGTCAGGTACTGGAGTAACGGAGGAGCAGGTGCTTGTTGGGATGCTAGCCTGCTAGGCCCTGGCTCTTCTCGATCTTGTTGGTCAGCAGACGACGTGGGGGGTGGGCGGGTATTAGGCCTACATTTGATGCTAGGCTCCTCAACCTCGGTGGTCAGGCCTGCTGCAGGCTGATCGGTGAGCTAGGCATCGCTCTCGGCGTGGTCCTCAGTTTTCTGCTCTCGGCAGAAACTGATCAAAGCTTAGCAAACTGATCAAAGCTTAGCAAACTAGCTATAATTATTCAGCGCGTCGCTGTCTGCCAAAGTGAACAACTTTTCCCCCTCTCTGTGAGAAACCCTCCACCCCTTGCCCTGGGATCCAATGAGCTTCCTAAATAAGGTAATGAAAGCAGTACCTTATGACATTGCTTGGCTAGGTGCCTAATCAGAATGCATTTGGGGATTTTAACTACTAAATATTGCATTATAAATTTGGTTTGGATCCTGTGTGCTGATTGTACGAGCAGCATTCAAAGCCGTATTGGCCATTCCATCTGAAAATCACTGTGTCTTCATAAGAATATTCATGTTGTTGTCTGAATCATCTCTTTTACTTGTCTCATCTCGCACATTATTTTCCCTAGCATTTAATTTAATTATAAGCCTCACTGTCTGCCTGTCCAACCTCAGAAACAATGTTTCACTGTTGAATTTCGATCTCTGTAGTACCATACATAGAGTGAATGGTGCCGAAACGAGACGAGACAACTTTTTCTGAGCCAGTCGAATTCACTCATTAATGTCATTATCATGGATATATCCAAGTAAATGATTCACAGGTCAAAAAAGGGAAAATTCAGCTTTTCTTTCTGCATAATTTGGTCTGAGGAGACTTCTTTATGATTTTCTTGCACCCCAGAAAGCTAACAGAACATGTTAGTCACCCCTAGCACACCCTTGAGGGTGTATGTATGGATGTACTTTCTTTGGAATATTGATATTTGTCACCTATACGCTTGTGAAGTGGCAGGTAGCCTTGTGGCTACAGCGTTGGACAAGTAACCAGAAGGTTGCTAGATCAAATCCCCGAGCTGACAAGGTAAAATCTGTCGTTCTGACCCTGAACAAGGCAGGAAACCCAATGTTCCTAGGCCGTCATTGAAATTAAGAATTTGTTCTTAACTGACTTGCCTTGTTAAATAAAGCAAAAATGATATTTCTGTACAGGAATAGATGACAGAGGCAAACCTGGAGACAATTTAAATTTTCCCAACCCAGAGTTCCCTTCGGTAATTCATTGTGATTTGTGGCTTACGCAACCTCATTATGTGTCTGCATATAAACCAGAAATTAATTAGTTTTGAGCAAGTCTCAAAGAGTCTCCTCAACCCTACGTATACAATCTGCACTCTTGTCTGCAATCAATCTGCAATCTGTACTCCCTTGTAGCACAACAGTCACCCCAAATTAAAATAGATACTGAACCTCTTGCCAGACAGCATTGCTTCTAGCTGAATGTCAAGCCACCTGAAGTGATATGTTGGAAATACTGCAGCTTACTGTCAGAATACTATCTAAGACATTGTACAGAAGGGTCTCTGCAAGATAACAATAGGAGTGCTGCTTTGTCACGCCATCGTCAACATTGTTAAAAACAATATTTTAGTTTTTTCAGGTATATATTTGTCTATGTGCACCAGTAAATCCTCACTTCTAACACCAATGTAGTGATTTTGGTGGTTAGCTCCTATCAGGACTCAAACACGGTTACAGCAACTGTCAAATCCGAGACGCTCCATTTCGTATGATACAGTATGTCATGTTTGGTATGGTTACGTAAGACAGATGGTTATTTAAGGCAAAAAACTAAAGTTGGATGGGTGGGCGTATAATGTGATGTTCAACAAACCAAAGGTTGAGAGTTTAAATCTCATCATGGACAACTTTAGCCTTTTTGCTAATTAACAACTTTTTAACTGCCTTACAACTTTTTAACTGCCTTACAACTTTTTTAGCTACTTTTTAAACTTAACTTAACCTTTTAACTAACTCCTAAACTTAACCCTAACCTTAACCCCTAGCCTAGCTAACGTTAGGGAACTAGCTAACATTAGCCACCGAGCTAGAATTCGTAACATATCATACATTTTGTAATATCGTAACATATTGTACATTATTCCAATTCATAAGATATTATAAATTTTGCAAATTTGTAACATATTGTACTTTTTGATTTAAAAAAAAAAAATCATAACACATAATACGAATTGTAAATCGAAACATATCATATGAAATGGGGGCTGCACATCCACAATATCATATATTCCATATGAAACGTACAGAATAATACAAAATGCTCTGACTACAGGTTTACTCACCAGGACAGATAAGAAGACATGGACGACATGCATGGTGTACTAAAACAGCTCAACCTTATGGCTATCTGGGGAAACATTTGGTGACAGGTTGACTATAGAACCACAGAACATGTCACATTAACCCCTCAAAACATCAATTAAAAATTAAGATTTCTTCAGATTACAGTTTTTCCCAATAGTTTACACACTGAAACTGGCCCATGGGGCACAATGACCCAAATCTGTAACTCATTTAGCAGAACCATACACAAAATCTGCAATACTACTGGCAGATGTTTTGCTTTACACTCAGATTGCAATTCTATAACAAACATTTGGCAAAACACAACACACAATTCTCTACCTTTGGCACGATCTTGAAAAATGAAAAGCAACACTGTTCAACAAGCTAAGCTCAATTACCAATTGATTACTTTCATTATTCACATGTGCAAACACTAATTGTGTAAATGTTCACTTTGCAATCAGACCTTTGGTATGAATAAAAAGGCCACAGGTTGACTACTCCTGTGTTTGGAGAACAATGGAAGCAAACTTGGCAGAGAGAGGTAGAGGTGGAGCTGGAGCTGGGGTTGGGGGTAGAGGTGGAGGAAGACCAAGAACAAGGAGAGTAATCTCTGATGAAATGCGGGCAACTGTGTTGGTCCATGTTATCAACAATGGTTTGATCTTGAGAGAGGCTGGGCAGAGATCTGAGCCGCTTCACTGGTGCATCCATCATCCGGGACGTTCCAAAATGAGAATATGTACATGCATGTATGGCAGACATTGGCGCTATCTATTATTTTTATTACTTGACAGTAGTACAACATAAAGCACAGTAAAGACGGTAGATTCAAATACATACTGTAAGGAGAAACAAAGTAAATGTTTGATGTATTAATTTATGTATGAAATTGGGAGCTATACTACTTTGTAGCATGTTTATCTTGTATACTGTATTACTCCAGGATGGCACAGCGGGCTCCCATAGGGCGGCGCACAACTTGGCCCAGCGTCGTCTGGGTTTGGCCGGGGTAGGCCGTCATTGTAAATAAGAATTCGTTCTTAACTGACTTGCCTAGTTAAATAAATTTAAAAAAAAAAAAATATATATATATATATATATATATATATATATATATATATATATATATATATATATATATTACTCTAGTGTTTACTGTACTGTTTACTGTTTACTGTAGTGTTTACTGTACTGTACGCTATTTTGTTTTCGTAGAACTGAAAGACGACCTGGTGGTAGAAGTAGAACGTGTCTACTTACAGATGAACAGGGGGCTGCCATTGGGATTATTGAAAACCCTGCCATCTTCCATAACATCAGAGTGAGCTTATCAACCACAGCCCGCAACCCTTAAATAACACCATCTCCGGGTGAAGCAAATCTACAGAGTCCCATTTGAAAGGAATTCCCAAAGAATGAAGGATAAATGGTACAAATATGTACAAGTAAGTAATGTACCAGTATTACGCTCTTGAAACATTAGAGTATTAGATGTATTTACTGTCATTTCAGAGAATCATGGAGTTGGATGCAACTCCCATCCCCCAGGAACTCATATTCATAGATGAGTCTGGATTCAATTTAACGATGACCAGCAGGAGAGGAAGGAACGCGCCATCATTGAGGTACCTAGCCAGCGGAGGGGAAATGCCACCATATGCGCAACAATGTGGACCTCCACTGCCATGCCACCCTTGGACCATACAACACTGCCCATAACTTCTATGCTCGCTTCGAGACAAGCAACACTGAAGCATGCTTGAGAGCATCTGCTGTTCCAGACAACTGTGTGATCACGCTCTACGTAGCCGATGTGAACATCCATAAGGCCGCAGGGCCAGATGGATTACCAGAACATGTACTCTGAGCATGCGCTGACCAACTCTGATATTTTCAACCTGTCCCTGACTGAGTCTGCAATACCAACATGTTATAGCAGACCATCATAAGCATGGAATTGTTCGATTACTCTTTAGATATTGCTGCACTGTCAGAACTAGAAGCACAAGCATTTCACTACACTCACAATAACATCTGCTAACCATGTGCATGTGACCAATACAATTTTATTTGAAGTGCTTTGAAAGGCTGGTCATGGCTCACATCAACACCATTATCCCAGAAAGCCTAGACCCACTCCAATTTGCATACCACCCCAACATATCCACAGATGATGCAATCTCTATTGCACTCCAAACTGCCCTTCCCCACCTGGACAAAAGGAACACCTATGTGAGAATGCTATTCATTGACTACAGCTTGGCGTTCAACACCATAGTGCCCTCAAAGCTCATCACTAAGCTAAGGACCCTGAAACTAAAGACTTCCCTCTGCAACTGGACTTCCTGACGGGCCAGCCCCAGGTGGTAAGGGTAGGTAACAACACATCTTACCACGCTGATCCTCAACACGGGGGCCCCTCAGTGGTGCGTGCTCAGTCCCCTCCTGTACTCCCTACAGGACCAAGCACGACTCCAACACCATCGTTAAGTTTGCCGACAACAAAACAGTAGTAGGCCTGATCATCGACAACAATGAAACAGCCTATAGAGAGGACGTCAGAGACCTGGCAGTGTGGTGCCAGGATAACAACCTCTCCCTCAAAGTGATCAAGACAAAGGAGATGATTGTGGACCTCAGGAAAAGAAGGACCGAGCATGCTGCCATTCTCATCGACGGGGCTGTAGAGGAGTAGGTTGAGAGCTTCAAGTTCCTTGGTGTCCACATCACCAACAAACTAGAATGGTCCAAACACACCAAGACAGTCGTGAAGAGGGCACGACAAAGCCTATTCCCCCTTAGGAGACTGAAAAGATTTGGCATGGGTTCTCAGATCCTCAAAAAGTTCTACAGCTGCACCATCGAGAGCATCCTGACTGGTTGCATCACTGCCTGGTACTGAAACTGCTCGGCCTCCGACCGCAAAGCACTATAGAGGGTAGTGCGTACGTCCCAGTACAAGCTTCCTGCCATCCAGAACCTCTATACCAGGCGGTGTCAGAGGAAGGCCCTAAAAATTGCCAAAGCTTCCAGCCACCCTAGTCATAGACTGTTCTCTCTGCTACCGCACAGCAAGCGGTACCGGAGCGCCAAGTCTAGGTCCAAGAGGCTTCTTAACAGCTTCCACCCTCAAGCCATAAGACTCCTGAACAGCTAATGAAATGGCTACCTGGACTATTTGCATCTTGTTAATTTCCTGATCACCTTACATGACAATCTTTTTCAGCCAGAGCAGAGAGGACCAGGTGATCCTGAGCAGCAAATGTATGTTCTAATTTGGGACAACGTGAGTTTCCATCGGGCTGCTAAGATCCGCAACTGGTTCCATGACCATCCCAGGTTTAAAATCTCCCACCATATTCCCCATTTCTCAACCTCATTGAGGAGTTGTTTTCAGCATGGCGGTGGAAGGTGTATGATCGCATTGGCCCTTCTCTAGGCCATGGAGGAGGCCTTGGTGACATTTCAGCAGAGACCTGTCAGGGATGGATACGTCATGCCAGAAGATATCTCCCCCGATGTCTGGCCAAGGAGAATATCGCCTGTGACGTTGATGAAAATCTGTGACCGGACCAAAACAACAAATATGGATGAAAACATTTTTTGCAATGGAGTATTTCTTTCTTGACTTATGATTTAGATTTTACTGTATTTTTTTACTATATCTATTCTGCACAATTGATCTAACATACAGTACAGTAGTACAAATAGGCCTATTTTACTAACTTTGCATAATACAAAATATATGTATTGTTTGCAATTGTACAGTATGCTGTTTGACATGTATTGAGTCATTTTGAAATATATATATATTTTGCATTTGTGTTCCTATGCAGTATAGCAACAAAATCTTAGTCTTTACACTGAAATAGGTTCTGATAGTAATGTTTTGTACATGTCACATTAGTGTGATCTCTGTCATCACTAAGTTAGATTCATTTGATGTGTGTGTGTCTCATTTGTTTCATTTTGAACAGGGAGTACATGATTTTGATTGCTGTGTTTCATTTTGAAAAGATGTCTGTGGGGTTTGGGGAAATTGGCTAACTGCTTTGTGTTTAGAGTTTTGAATACCTGAGATGTACAGTAGTTTCAGCAAACGTTTATTAACAATTGGCAAAAACTGTAAAAGGATAGCAGGAGTACGGAATCCATTACCCTAATGGGATAATTTCTTACATGACATGGTGTCCTTCCTCAACCCTCAAGTACAGTAGAGGCATATTTCTCAGTGTGTTTGTGTGTGTAATAAAACAACAATCTACATCAATCACATGGGCCGAATAAAACCGGTGTAGACCTTACGGTGAAATGCTTACTTACAAGCCCCTAACCAACAATGCAGTTAAGTAAGAAAGACAAATCTGCTAACAATAATGAGGCTATATACACTACAGGGCAAAAGTATGTGGACACTTGCTCATTCCAAAATCATGGGCATTGATATAGAGTTGGTCTCCTTTTGCTACTATAACAACCTACAATATGGAAAGGCTTTCCACTAGATGTTGGAACATTGCTGTGGGGACTTGCGTCCATTCAGCCACAAGAACGTTAGCGAGGTCGGGCACTGATGTTGGGCGATTAGGCCTGGCTCGCAGTCGGTGTTCCAATTCATCCCAAAGATCTTCGATGGAGTTGAGGTCAGGGCTCTGTGCAGGCCAGTCAAGTTCTTCCACACTGATTTCGACAAACCATTTCTATATGGACCTCGCTTTGTCCTCGGGGTCATTGTCAGGCTGAAATAGGAAAGGGCCTTCCCCAAACTGTTGCCACAAAGTTGGAAGCACAGTCGTCTAGAATGTCATTGTATGCTGTAGCGTTAAGATTTCCTTTCACTGGAACTAAGGGCCCTAGCCTGAACCATGAAAAACAGCCCCAGAGCATTATTCCTCCTCCACCAAACATTACAGTTGGCACTATGCATTCAGACAGGTTCTCCTGGCATTCGCCAAACCCAGATTCGTCCGTCGAACTGCCATATGGTGAAGTGTGATTCATCACCAGAGAAAACGTGTTTCCACTGCTCCAGAGTTCAGATGCTGCAACCGAGGACAGACAATGTATACACGCTACATTCTTCAGTACTTAGTGTCCTGTTCTGTGAGCTTGTGTGGTCTGCTCCTAGACATTCCACTTCACAAAAACAGCACTTATAGTTGACCGTGGCAGCTCTAGCAGGGCGTAAATTTGACTAACTGACTTGTTGGAAAGGTGGAATCCTATGATGGTGCCACGTTGAAAGTCGCTGATCTTTTCAGTACAGGCCATTCTACTGCCAATGTTTATCTATGGAGATTGCATGACTGTGTGCTCGATTTTTATACACTTGTCAGCAACGTGTGTGGCTGAAATAGCCGAATCCACTCATGAAGGGATGTCCACATACTTAGTGTACAAGGGGTACTGGTATCGAGTCAATGTGTGGGGGTACAGGTTAGTCGAGGTAATTTGTACATGCAGGTAGGGGTAAAGTGACTATGCATAGATAATACACAGAGAGTAGCAGCAGTGTGTGTGAAGAGTGTGAAGGAATGTGAATGTGTGTGTGTGTGAGTGTATGTGTGGCATCAATATGCATGTGTGTTCGTTTTGTGTATGTGTCCGTGTGTGTGTGTGTTGGAGTGTCAGTGTAGAATGCGTGGGTGTGTGGATAGAGTCCAGTGAGTGTACATCAAGCCTGTGCATGAGAGTCAGTGCAAAAACAGAATAAAATTAGCAAATAGTCTGAGTAGCCATTTGATTAATTGTTTAGCAGTCTTATGGCTTGGGGGTAGAAGCTTTTAATGAGCCTTTTAGTCCCAGACTTGGCACTCTGGTAACAACATCCCTCACTATTTGATATAGTGATTTAACAAAGCAGCCTTGTTGCAATAGATTCTTCCTTCATGTTGGGGATTTTCCTTTGTCTAATAATTCATAATTCACACAGGCTATCATCTGTAGTGAACACTCCGGGGAGGGGAATTTACACTCATCCTCAAAATGCATTCCACAATACCAATTTGCAGAGGCAACTGAGGTATTCTGAAAGTGGGAGGAAGCACAATGGTTGCTTTTCCTTACTTGGATGTGGTTTGAATCTCATCTGTTTTCTTTGAATCAATAGGATCGGCTCTGCTGTTGAAATGCTTGAAGCCTTGTGTGAATTTGAACAACTCCCACAGTCTAATCAAGGTATTAAAGCTGGAATCTCTAGCGGTGAAACTGCCACGTCCGTTTGCGATATTACAAAAACAAAGACAAAACAAAACCAATAATGAATGGGCCTGGGGGTGGCCAGTGGCGCTGTTTACCCTAACACAGATTTTATCTTTAAAGGTAGGAATATAATGTTGTGAAACTGAATGTTGATTAGTAATTTGGAGGCCCAAGAGTGTTTGGATCATATTAGAGGGAATCATTAAAGATGCCCTCTGTAGGTTCTGTTCCCATAGAATTATGAATTATATCCACACTGCTTAAACAAAACAAACATAAAAAAAAAATGCAACTTTTATTTAATTCATGCCTACTCCTTTTTTGGGGGAGATTTTCAAAGACCCTCCCTCTCATCCTTCAAAACAGAAACAACCCACTGTGCAGTTCTGATTTGTATGGGGGGGCATTATCACTGTAGTAAATATGGAAAATCTTATAGTGTATTCAGACACTTTCCCTTTTTCCACATTTTGTTACATAACAGCCTGATTCAGAAATGTATGACAATTTTTTCCCTTGTCAATCTACACACAATAAATACCCCATAATGACAAAGTGAAAACTGTTTTTGGTACATTTATGAAAAAAAGAAAAGATAAATATCTTACTTACATATGTATTCAGATCAGACCTGATCTGATCAGACTGCAGCATTGAAGATCCCCAGTAGCCACACATTCTTACATGGAAGAAGTTTGGAAGGGCCTTGGACAAGGTTGGAACCAAAAATCTAATTTGGACTCATCAGACCAAAGGACAGATTTCCACCGGTCTAATGTCCATTGCTGGTGTTTCTTGGCCCAAGCAAGTCTATTATTCTTATTGGTGTCCTTTAGTGGTGGTTTCTTTGCAGCAATTCGACCATGAAGGCCGGATTCACGCAGTCTCTTCTGAACAGTTGATGTCGAGATGTGTCTAACTTCTGTGAAGCATTTATTTGGGCTGCAGTCTGAGGTGCAGTTAACTCTAATAAACGTATCCTCTGATGCAGAGGTAACTCTGGGTCTTCCTTTCCTGTGGCGGTCCTAATGAGAGCTAGTTTCATCATAGCCCTTGATGGTTTTTGTGACTGTACTTAAAGAAACTTTCAAAGTTCTTGAAATGTTCCGTATTGACTGAACTTCATGTCTTAAAGTAATGATGGACTGTTGTTTTTCTTTGCTTATTTGAGCTGTTCTTGCCATAATATGGACTTGGTCTTTTACCAAATAGGGCTATCTTCTGTATACCACCCTTCCCTTGTGAACAACACAACTGTTTGGCTCAAACGCATTAAGAAATTCCATTAATTAACTTAACAAGGCACACCTGTTAATTGGAATGCCTTCCAGGTGACTGCCTCATGATCTGGTTCAGAGAATGCCAAGAGTGTTCAAAGCTGTCAAGGCAAAGGGTGGATACTTTGAAGAATCTCAACTATAAAGATTTAACACTTGTTTGGTTACTACATGATTCCATATTTGTTATTTCGTAGGTTTGATGCAGTCACTATTATTCTACAGTGTAGAAAATAGAAAAAAAATTAAGAAAAACCCTTGAATGAGGTAACTGATACTGTATGTAAATGTGATATTTTCAGTTTTTATATTAGCAGAAATGTCTAAACCTGTTTTACATCATTATGGATTGTTTGTAGATTAATGAAGGGAAAAAATGATTTAATACATTTCAGAATAAGGCTGTAATGTCTCAAAATGTGGAAAAGTCCATCATTGGCAAAACCCATTACTCAAGGGTTGTATCTGAAATTGAATGACTCAGATAAAAGATGGATGAATACTGCATATAATAAAAAAAATATCAAGCAGTAGATGTTCGAAAGAGGGACACTTTATCATAGCATAAACTAAAGACAGGTAAGCGTCATAACTACATTTGCAAAAAGTACATGTTCCTGGAAAACAGTTTGAGATTGCAATGTTTCAGGATGCTTCCATTTTACCAGCGCTCGTAACAATTGGAGTGAGAGGCAGATTTATTTATATTGTGAAAAGACAATTGCAACAGTAGAGCACAGATTGCTCCCATTTTGTCAAAACATGCTGGGAACCAAAAACAAATGATCTCAAGCTGGGTAATTATCTGTTTCTCCAAACATTGATTACAATCCTACTGCTAAATTGAAAAGTGGGTTCTCAGCGTCTTGATTCATGTTAATGATCAATCAAATTGTTTGTAACTTTTAAATTGGCAAGGAAGTGTTTTCTTTGCATATCATTGTTTAAACCCCATATTGCGGGTGCATTCAGTGCACATGGTTGGAATACCTGGAAAAAGAATGAGGTACTGTAGAAAGACTGTGTGTGGGTGCCAGAGGACTGGGGGCAGTTGTGCTCACTCCGAATTTGGTCATGGTCTCTCAAGCTGGTCAAGTATGGAAGAGATACTCTAAAAATTTTCAGTAATGGTTTTTTAAATTAATCTATCAACATGACATTACATAACACTAATAACAAAAACATAACACTCAACAAGACAGCAAACTTTCAACCATATATCAGTGATTGGATTATTAAACAGCAAATAAAAACAGTAATAAAAATAAAACACACCAAAAAAAACACCATAACATATTTATTCTAATTTATGCTTCTCACCCAGACATCCAGTGTCACGGTTTTGTTAATGAACGGACCAAGGCGCAGCATGCATGGTTGAGTTAAACATGATTTTAATTATTTGAACTCAACAAAAGACCGTCGCAACGACCATAAACACACCGTGTCGCACAATGAACATAAGTATAATATCCCACAACAAGGTGGGGGACTAAACAACCTAAATAGGATTCCCAATTAGAGACAACGACTAACAGCTGCCTCTAATTGGGAACCCAAACCAACCAACATAGAAATACAAACATAGACCAAAAAACACCCCTGATCACGTCCTGACCAAAACCACCATAGAGCAGCCAAAAGGGCCATCTATGGCCAGGACGTGACATCCAGTCCCTTATATAATTCAAAAAGTGTTCCCATAACTTACAAAATTCCCTTTCCTGTAATTTTGCTATCATTGATTCATAAGGACAGTCTCCACCATGAGTTTGAGCCTGTTGATCTGCGCTCTTCCAAATACGTAGTCTAGCCGCAGTAAGAAACCCCATGAGGCAAGACCAAACTCTTCTTTTCTAATACCTGGTGGTAAAATAGATACAGTCGAAGTCGGAAGTTTACATACACCTTAGCCAAATACATTCAAACTCAGTTTTTCATAATTCCTGACATTTAATATTAGTAAAGATTCCCTGTCTTAGGTCAGTTAGGATCACCACTTTATTTTAAGAATGTGAAATGTCAGAATAATAGTAGAGAGAATTATTTATTTCAGCTTTTATTTCTTTCATCACATTCCCAGTGGGTCAGAAGTTTACATACACTCAATTAGTATTTTGTAGCATTGCCTTTAAATTGTTTAACTTGAGTCAAACGTTTCAGGTAGCCTTCCACAAGCTTCCCACAATAAGTTGGGTGAATTTTGGCCCATTCCTCCAGACAAAGTTGGTGTACCCGAGTCAGGTTTGTAGGCCTCCTTGCTCGCACACACTTTTTCAGTTCTGCCCACACATTTTCTATGGGATTGAGTTCAGGGCATTGTGATGGCCACTCCAATACCTTGACTTTGTTGTCCTTAAGCCATTTGGCCACAACTTTGGAAGTATGCTTGGGGTCATTGTCCATTTGGAAGACCCATTTGTGACCAAGCTTTAACTTCCTGACTGATGTCTTGAGATGTTGCTTCAATACATCCACATAATTTTCCATCCTCATGATGCCATCTATTTTGTGAAGTGCATCAGTCCCTTCTGCAGCAAAGCACCCCCACAACATGATGCTGCCACCCCCGTGCTTCGCGGTTGGGATGGTGTTCTTCGGCTTGCAAGCCTCACCCTTTTTCCTCCAAACATAACGATGGTCATTATGGCCAACAGTTCTATTTTTGTTTCATCAGTTGCAGTTGCAAACCGTAGTCTGGCTTTTCTATGGCGGTTTTGGAGCAGTGGCTTCTTCCTTGCTGAGCGGCCTTTCAGGTTAGGTCGATATAGGACTCATTTTACTGCTGTTGTTCTGGGATTGATTTGCACTTTTCACACCAAAGTACGCTCATCAATTTCTATGAACAATCTTATAATGTGTACATTTCCCCCCTTGTATCACTGGTACACCACCCTACATTGTAAATAACCATTTTCCATACATCCTCTTCAATGTCACTATTAAGATCCCAACCTTAAATTATCACAGTTTCCATATTGTGTATTTGAGACTCTTTTATAAAACACTGAAGCGGAGTGTGATATTCCTGGTAACATGAAATATTGTTCTAACAAGTTTTCATCTCTATGGAGGTTAATACTCATAAGAAACCCCATACAGCTCCTTCGTTGTAAGTATTTCCAGAAGGCTCCCTTATCTGGCAAATATCATTTTCCCTTCAGGTCCTGATAGGACATAAACACTCCTTTCTCATATAGATCCCCTAGTGCATTTAGGCCTTTTCTAAGCCATACCTCCCAGATAAATTTACGTTTTCCTATGCAAACCGATGTGTTGTGCCTTAAGGAAGACAATTTTTTTTGTTTATCCTGGGAAATTCCAAGCATCTTATGAATCTTAACCCATACCTCTCGGGAATGTTGTAGGATTTGGTTAGCCTCGTCAGTTGACTGTCTCTGAATCATTTTTTTGTGATAAGGCCTCAATAGGCTTAAACGGGGCTGTGATAGACCTCTCAATCTGAGTCCATCCCACATGGGAATCATCATTGCTCCAGTGTTTGGCTACTTCAAATGACATGTTGTCTAGTTCTACATTGGGTAATGCTAGTCCTACTCCTTTATCCCTTGGAGCATATAACTTGTTCACATTTATTCTGGGTTTTTTCCCATCCCAAAGACAATCCTTAATTATTTGATTGTACTGCTTAAATAGTAAGGGAGAAATGGTCACAGGGAGCATCATGGACACATAATTTAACTGTAGTGCCACAACCATTTTAACAGTATTTAATTTTCCCCATGAAGTAAGATTAAAAGATCATTATTTATTTTTTGCAGTAGTGGCATCATATTAATTTGCATGATATTCTGTAGTTCATTACTCTAATACCCAGGTATTTCATCCCTGATGGTACCCATTTGAACTGAAATTAAGTAATTGCAACAGGAGGACAGAATTTGGATACAGGCATAGACTCTGACTTCTGCCAATTCATCTTATAACCAGATATGTGAGAACATGTCAATTGTGTTCAAAACCAAATGGATTAATGTGGCCGGTTCCCTAATAAGTAACAATATGTTGTCAGCATATAAAAACAGCTCATGCTCTCTGGCACCTCCCATCACTCCTTTGATTCCTGAATCAGCTCTGATTGCTCTTGCCAAGGGCTCCAAAAATAGACTAATAAGGAAAGGTGAGATTGGGCTACCCTGCTGGGTTCCCCTCAACAGACTGAAAAAGGAAGAAATCATACCATTTGTGAGAACTGCTGCTCTTAGATTGGAGTACAATACCTTAACCCACTTGATAAATTCAGGGACAAAGCCAAACTTCTCAAGGGTATATGTAAAAAAATTCCACTCCACCCTATTGAATGCCTTCTCCGTATCTAGGGAAAGGGCTGCCACTTGAGTATCCTCTGTTTGACTCAGCCACATGAGGTGAAGCAAACGTCTAAGATTGTCTGTGGAGGTTCTACTTTTTACAAATCCCACCTGGTCTGTGTGAATAATATGAGGTAAAAACCTTCTCCAGCCTCATGGCCAGCACTTTGGAGAGAACCTTACAATCAATTCCATTTAAACTGATAGGGCGAAAACTCCCTGGCTCAGTGGGGTCTCTATCCTTCTTGAGAATTAATGAGATTAGTGCCTTCTTAAAAGTGTCAGGTAGCTGCTCCAGTTCCAGAGCTTCTGCGTACACCCGTGTTAATATAGGAGCTAATACGTCAACATTCCTCTTATAATACTCCACTGGGAAGCCGTCTAATCCTGGTGACAGATTTCATTGAGGTGATGGCTGTTCTGATCTCAGATTCTAGTATAGGAGCATCCAGACACTCCCGGAAGCTCTATCTTTGAAATATTGGCATTCAAATTAGCTTGGTCTAAGTTACATTCAGACTTATAAAGAGTCAAATAAAAGTCACAAAACAAATTGTTGATATCTTTTGTACCAGTCATTACCACTTTCACCACTTTCATGTAAGTTTGTCCTCAGCCGCACCATTGCATATTCAGCCTCTTTATTATAGATCTCATGCAACTGAAACTTCAGATCACAGACTTGTTTCAACAGTGACTCAGTATTTTTCCAGCTCTTTAATTTGAATTTTTCAACTCTTTCTCTATCTTCCCTTTTCCTTCTATCGGTGTGTGCTATTATTTTGCCCATAACACAAGCTTTAGAGGCCTCCCATATTGTACTAAATTTTTTCAGTGTAACCAATGTTTGTTTGAAAAAAAAAAAAAGTGGTCATCATTGAGGGAAAGATTAAATGTTTTGTCTTGGAATAAGGACGTATTCATCCTCCATCTAATGCTTTATTAGCCATAGCAGCCTCAACTGATATACATCATTCCACTGTTGTGTGGTCAGTCAAAGCAATAACCCCTATTTTACTATCCATCACATTTTTAGTCATACTCTTGGAAATGAGGAAGTCATCTAGCCTGGAATGAGATTCATGGTTATGTGAATAAAATGTATATTCCTTCTCTCTAGGATACCATATATCTACCAGACCCAGATCCCTCATTAATAGTTGTATCGCTGCTCTGTCCCTTGGTACAGTTTTAGAGTAAGTAGTTTTTATCAAGGATACCATCTTGAACCTGGTTAAAGGCTCCCACCACCACTGTATTCCCGCCAATGAGTTCTCACATTTCCTTATTAACCTTATGGAAAAACCCAGGATCCTCCCTGTTTAGTGCATAAATATTACACATATTAACCTTGTTACCATTTACCAGAGCCTCAACAACAAATCATTCTTCCTTCCTCATCCCTATGTTGCTTTAACATGACAAAATTATATTCTTTTTATGTACCACAATTGCAACCTCATGTTTTTTGCTTGAAAAATTTGCTATGAAATACCTGCCCAACCCAATCCCTTTTCAATTCAGCCGCCTCTGCATCAAGCAAATGAGTTTATTGGATAAAGGCCAAATGAGCTTGTTGGGATTGAGATAAACATAAACATTTCTTCCTCTTAATAGGATTCTGTGAACCGTTGACGTTCCATGAAATTATCTCTCTATATGTTTTAGACATTTGTCAAACCTTGCATATTGGGTGTTAGAATTATATTGAAAATCAATCATTTTCGGTGCTGTTGTGCTTTCACATATTACAACCTCAACCTTGGTCGCGCTAAAAATACTTGCACGAGGCATGAACCTGACGACACAATACAAAACACAAAGCAGAAACAACCACCCCACCCCTCTCCCCTTGGGTGTTAGAATTATATTGAAAATTAATCGTTTTCGATGCTGTCATGCAGCATCGACATATTACAACCTCAACCTTTGTCATGCCAAAAACACTTGCATGCGCCATGAACCTGACGACACAATACAAAACACAAAACAGTAACAACCACCCCACCCCTCTCCCCTTGTTTTTCTACCTTAAGAGAAAAGCCCTCCCTTACTCGGTCCACGAGACACTTACAAGTGTCCCAAGCCCCCCCTCCCTCCCAATTTAGCCGTCTACTTGAAAATACACAGCACACCTTAGTAAAAAAAAAACATGAAAAGGAAATATGAAAGCATGCACCCCCTTTCTTCCTCTTATTTAAGCAACATATAGATAACAATACTTGGATTCACCCACCAAATGGCAATAAGTTGAAAGAATAGAGAAGAAAAATAAACAAAACTGAAATTAAAGGAAAGGGGGAGAACAAAATTTTCTATGAATCAAGATCAATTAAAATAATGTCAAGGTTGTTAGTTCCATCTACTTACTTTTAACGACATCTTTGCTTTAAGGGTAGTTTTGACCAGGCAACTTGAATACAGTCACTGAGTAGCCAAATGGCTAAACCTCCAGTGACCAAAATAGCATTGTAGCGATACAGTCTGAAATAGACAAATAGCTAAATACTGTAGCTATAAATTTGCCAAATTGTCATTTCACAGTGTCTTTGCGATAGTGCTTCACACAGACACTGGCCCGTGTAGAACTCACCGGCCAATATAGCTATGCCATCCATGCCCTTGTTTCTGGCCCTCTGAGTTTTTCTTGAGGAATTCCATCGCCTTGCGATAGTCATCGAAGCTCTGTCTTTCCCCCTTCCATGTAAAGCGTAGCACAGCTGGGTAGGTGGGTGTGAAACGTACCTCCAACTCATGCAGCCTTTTCCTTGTTGCGGTAAAAAGCCTCATTTTATCCGCCAGCTCCTTGGTCATATAGGGAAAGAATGATAGCTTGCAGCCCTTCCAGTTCACCTCTCTCTTCTCCCGAAACATTCCTTTCGCAGCGGCCAATAATCTCTCTCTCTCCATATTTATTTTATGGTCCTTTATCCGGCATCGGTACACTGGCAATGGTGTTTGGCATGGTGGGCTGTGGAAGCAGAGTGCTTGTGGCGAATGGTGTTGTCCTGAGGTGCAGGGCCTAACTACTAACTGTTTTGAACTCTTGCAGAAGATTTGCTGGTACTGCACGTCTCTTGGAAAGACATGGTGTTGCCATTTTACACTTTTTTGTGGAAGAGAAGTAGGACAACACGCTTTTGTTGGTAAAGGTGTCAACCGATTGGGACCTAAGTGTTTAGAGACAACTAGTGTATTGTTTAGGGACATTGGGAGCTGCTTTTGAGAGGAAAGATCAGTCAACAAAGTGAATGGGCTGGGGGGCTGGAGAAGATTGAAAAGTATTAGGCGGGTAGTTTTTACACAGTATTTATTGTTGTGTATAGGAGATTGAAGAGAAATTGCACCTTTCAATTGCACCTATAAGCACAATAATGCATTTACTGTCTCTAAGCACAACCAAAACCCCCTTCCTCATCTCAAAGACCCATCTGTAAAACCTCTCTCAGCCACTTGACTTTGACAGAACATTCTTGTCAATAGTACCAGGGGATTTCTGTAGACGTGTCTTTGTAGTGTTAAGAGAAATTGCAGAGGGAAGAATGAGGTGGTTCTGTCATCATACTGTTTTCATTTGATACTTTTCAGTGTCCGTTGCTAACTATTTTCCCACAATCATGTTGTCCTCTATAACAGCAAGTTGTGTCCCCTCCCTCATGCTCGTGTACCCAAAAGGCTGCCGCTTTGGGGTATTTAAAAAAAAAAANATTATTCGCACCAAAGAAAATAAGTGAAAAGACAAAACAGTACAGATAAAAAAAACTGGTAAATACAGCTGAGGTTGGAAGCCCAAGAGAGCTTATATGAAAACCAGCACAAATAACAAAAACATTTTTTTTGTTAAATCAGTTAAACAAAGCATATTAATTATAATTGTACACAATATACTCAGTATACAAGAAAAAACATGTGTGTGTGCGTGTGTGCGTGGGTGTGTGTGTGTGTGTGTGTGTGTGTGTGTGCGTGTGTGTGTGAGAGAGTTAGGCTACATGGAGGGGATTATTGGATAGTTTGGTTCATCAGGCTGAACCCCAGTCTTTGCTTGAAGTTATTGAGGGATGAGAAGGTTTGGCAATGTGAAGATAAGAATTCCAGAGTATGGTACCTCTGTATCTGATCTGAGAATTGACTATGTGAGGTGTGGCAGTGGGGAGGGTGAAGGTTATCGCAGTGTCTTGTGTTATATAGAGGGATTTCAGAATTAACCTGGAAGAATCCATTGAAGGGTTTAGGTCAACTGTCTTGGAGCTCTGAGGATTTGTAGATGAAAGTGCATAATTGGTGTATCTTAATCTCATAAATAGACAAGATCTTGAGTTTCTTAACTACACAAAGGAGACGGAACTAGGTAATTAGAGGAGGTAGCTAGTCTTGCAAATGTATTTTGTACGATGAGTAATTTGTGTAGGTAGGAGGAATATGTACTGGCCCAGACAATATCACAGTAAATTAGATATTGGTAAATTAAGCTATAGTATAGAGTTAGGAAGCAAGCCTGATGAACCAAACCACTAATCTTTACTGATGATACCAGATAACAGATTATCACTTTGCTACAGAACAGTTAAATGTGATCTGTTCAGGATAACTTTTCAACGATTAGAAATTTGAGGAATCTAGTGGATGTGACTCTAGATTCTGGCTCTTTGTTTTATTGTTAAATATTTATTATTCTAACTAGTGAATACAATAAAGCAGGATTTCTTTTGTATATGGAACCATTCAGAAAAGTTGGCTTCATTAATTAGTGAATAAAAATGTTTGTGCTATAAAATCAAATTGGTATCATCAGCAAAGAGGACGGTAAGTACGGTGGAAGACACAGCAGCAAGGTCATTGATATAGATAAGGAACAACAAAGGTTGAATTATTGAACTCTGTGACTCACCACAGGATATCTTGGCCCTGGTAGAGTCACAGATTTTTTCATAAACAAATTGTTCTCTATCATAAACATAACTATATAACCAATTATATGTATAATCATGAAAACCGTAACAATGCAATCTAGAAAGTATTATTTCATGATCAACCGTGTCAAACGCTTTGGATAAATCTAAAAAGATGCCAAGAGCATACAGTGCATTGGGAAAGTATTCAGACCCCTTGACTTTTTTGACATTTTGTTAGGTTACAGCCTTGTTCTAAAATGGATAAAATAGTTTCCCCCCCTCATTATCTACACACAATACCCCTTTATGACAAAGCAAAAACACGTTTGTAGAAATGTTACATTTAAGTATTAGGACCCTTTACTCAGTACTTTTTGGAAGCACCTTTGGCAGCAATTACAGCCTTGTGTCTTCTTGGGTATGACGCTACAAGCTTGGCACACCTGTATTTGGGGAGTTTCTCGCATTCTTCTCTGCAGATCCTCTCAAGCTCTGTCAAGTTGGATGGGGGTGAACAGCTATTTTCAGCTATCTCCAGAGATGGTCTATCGGGTTCAAGACTGGGCTCTGGCTGTGCCACTCAAGGTCATTCAGAGACTTGTTCCGAAGCAACTCATGTGTTATCTTGGCTATGTGCTTAGAGTCATTGTCCTGTTGGAAGATTAACCTTCTCCCCAGTCTGAGGTTCTGAGCGCTCTGGAGCAGGTTTTCATCAAGGATCTCTCTGTACTTTGCTCCGTTCATCATTCCCTCGATCTTGACTAATCTCTCAGTCTCTGCTGCTGGAAAACATCCCCATAGCATGAGGCTGCCACCACCATGCTTCACCATCGGGATGGTGCCTTGTTTCCTCCAGACATGAATCTTGGCATTGAGGCCCAAGAGTTTAATCTTGGTTTCATCAGACCAGAGAATCTTGTTTCTCATGGTCTGAGAGTCATGTGCCTTTTACTGAGGAGTGGCTTCTGTCTGGCCACTCAACCGTAAAGGGCTGCAGAGATGGTTGTCCTTCTGGAAGGTTATCCCATCTCCACAGAGGAACTCTGGAGCTCTGTCAGAGTGACAATTGGGTTCTTGGTCACCTCACTGACCAAGGCCCTTCTCCCCCGATTGCTCAGTTTGGCCGGGCAGCCAACTCTAGTGGTTCCAAACTTCTTCCATGGAGGCCACTGTGTTCTTGGGGACCTTCAATGCTGCAGAAATGTTTGGTACCCTTCCCCAGATCTGTGCCTCGACCCAATCCTGTCTTGGAGCTCTATGGACAATTCCTTTGACCTCATGGCTTGGTTTTTGCTCTGACATGCACAGTCAACTGTAGGATCTTATATAGACAGGTGTGTGCTTTCCAAATCATGTCCAATCCATTGAATTTACCACAGATGGTCTCCAAGTTGTAGAAACATCAAGGATGATCAATGGAAACAGGATGCAAATGAGCTAAATTTCGAGTTTCATAGCAAAGGGTCTGAATACTTACATAAATAAGGTTTTTCTGTTTTTATTTTTAATACATTTGCAAAAAATGATTCACTTCTTAGGGCTAGGCCCCTTTTTTCTCCATTTCTGCATGAATGATGTGCCCAAAGTAAACTGCCTGTAGCTCAGGCCCTGAAGCCAGGATATGCATATAATTGGTACCATTGGAAAGAAAACACTTTGAAGTTTGTGAAATGTTGAAATAATGTAGGCGAGTATAACACAATAGATATGGTAGGAGAAAATCCAAAGAAAAACTAACCTGAATTCTTTTGGGGAGAGAGACCATCCTCTTAGAAATGCAAGAGCTCATATTGTAAAATATCCCTGGATGCAATTCCTATGGCTTCCACAGGGTGTCAGCAGTCTATGTTCAAGGTTTCAGGTTTGTAACTTCAAAAACTAATGAGAAATAACAGTTTTATTAGAAGGACACAGTCTTGGAAATCCGCGCCATGAAGAAATTACGCACCTGCTAAAATCGGTTTCCTATTGAACATACTTCTTTCCGAAATAAATATTATAGTTTGATAACATTTTAAGGTGTCTGAAGAGTAAATAGAAACGTATTTTGACTTGTTGAAACAAAGTTTAGGGGTAGATTTTCGGATTCCTTTCTCTGCAAGTTGAACGAGTGGATTACTCAAATCGATGGCGCCAACTAAACAGACTTTTTGGGATATAAAGAAGGATTTTATCTAACAAAATGACACTACATGTTATAGTTGGATGACAAATCAGAAAAAGATTTTCAAAAAGTAAGTGCATATCTTTATATGTGAAATTATGAAACCTTTCTTTCCTATATTTTCCACATTTTTGGGGGGTTACAGCCTTATTCTAAAATGGATTTTTTTTTTTTATCCCTCATCAATCTTAACACAATACCCTATAATGACAAAGTGAAAACAGGTTTCAATAAGGATTGGTGTTGATTTGTGATTTGTTTTCGCTGTGAAATGTGTTTTGTGTGAACTGTGAAGGCTAATGAATTCATGGTAATGAGAAAAATAGTGAAGGTGCTACCCTCAAACAATCAAATGTGGTGCTTTCGCCGTAAAGCCTTTTTGAAATCTGACAACGCTGTGATATTGCCAAGAAACAGAGCTTTTGATGAGTATGAAACACTTGTATATTGGTGCATGTTTAATAATTCAACTTTTGGATTTTGAATTTGGCGCCTTGCATTTCACCTGGTAGTATCGGGAGTGGGGCGCTAGCGCCCCAACGCACCATGCTGCTCCCTAAGAAGTTAAACATTTTGGTACATATAAATGTCTTATATCGGCTGAAAGCTTAAGTTCTTGTTAACTTCTTACGGAGTGGTGGGGCGCTAGCGTTTCATAGTCATCAAAAGCTCTGCTTCTTGGCAATATCACAGCGTTGTCAGATTTCAAAAAGGCTTTACCGCGAAAGCACCACATTTGATTGTTTGAGGATAGCACCCCACATATTTTTCCCATTACCATGAATTCATAAGCTATCACGGTTCACAGAAAACACATTTCACAGCGAAAACAAATCAATTACCTTTTGAAGAACTTCTGCTGAGGGCTTCCCAAGTGTCCAACGAAGACAATCCATGGTTCTTTTGTTAGAAAAAGTAATGTATTATATCCATAAATCTCAGTTTGGTTGGCGCGTTATAATGAGAAAATAGAGCATCCAATCGTCCATTGAAACGTGAAGAGAACTCATTCAACTTATACCTATAAACTTGTCCAAGAACAATCAAACATAATTTGAAATGTATCCTTAGGAACACTTTTATGTATAAATAGTATAATATTTCAACCGGAATATAAACTGGGCGATAAGAAAGGAAAAAACCAAAGAACGAGCCAGCCGGGAGCACGCATTTACTTGTATTGACATCTGTGTGGACACTTCCTTATTCGTCTTCTTCTCTGCTCTAAACGCATCTAAAAAGAATCAGAACACTTTCTCGAGACTGTTGACATCCAGAGGAAGCGATAGGTACTGCATTCATATGCCCTTATATGGGCATTTTCATAAGAGAGGGGTTCTAAACCACTTTTTCCAGGACAGAAATTCCTCGGGTTTTTGCCTGCCATATCCGTTCTGTTATACTCACAGACAAAATGTTAACACTTTTAGAAAATTCAGTGTTTCCTATCCAATGGTACTATGTGCATATCCTATTTTATGGGCCTGAATGGGAGGCATTTTACTTTGGGCACGCCAGGCTCTCCAAAACGGTCACCTCGTGCGCTGCTCCCAAAGAAGTTAACAGAATCACTCACCCAACGAATGGATTCAGCAGGATCAGACACCCTCCCTGTGGCAGTAGAGGAGCGCATCCAGCAGCACGCGACCATGTTGCAACGTCTGGGCACCGCCATGGATTGCGTGCTGCAGACGATGGATCGATGGGAGAAAGAAGGAGGTCTGCCAGCGTCTCCACCAGCCCCACTGTCCATCCATTCTTCACCTGGTCCCAGCGAGATTCGGCTTGCGCTCCCGAGGGAGTATGCTGGGACGGCTGCCGGATGCCAGGGGTTCCTACTCCAGCTGGAACTCTAACTGGCGACCGTCCACCTGGCTCCATCGGGACGTGAGAGCGTGTCCGCCCTAGTCTCCTGCCTCTCAGGCAAAGCCCTGGAGTGGGCCAACGTCGTATGGAGTGAAGGAGACGCGGCGTTGGATCATTACGCAGAGTTCACCTGCCGCTTTCAGGCAGTTTACGCCTGAGGGTTGAGCGGCGGGTGAACGTCTGTTCCATCTGAGAAAGGGGACGAGGAGTGCGCATGATTTCGGTTTGGACTTCCGGACCCTGGCAGCCAGCTCGGGATGGAACGACAGGGCCCTGATCGATCACTACCGGTGCAGTCTGCGCAAGGACATCCGTCGGGAGTTGGCCTGCCAAGACACCACCCTCACGTTGGACCAGCTGGTGGACCTGTCCATCCGGCTGGACAACCTGCTGGATACCTGCGAACATCCGGATCGGGGCCTGTCAATTCCATCCCCCAGCACCTCCGATCTGACGCCCATGGAGCTGAGAGGTGCTGCGCTTACGGCGACCGGAGGAGGGGCCATTCCCTGCACCATCTGTGGCCGCAGAGGGCACACTGCTGGTCGGTGCTGGGGGGGTTCCTCAGGGAGTCGAGGCAGCAGGCAAGGCACTATCGTGTCACCCCAGGTGAGTCGGCACCAGACTCACCCAGAGCCCCCTGTTGCTCACATGTATGTGTTTATTACATTTCCTGAGTTTTCCCCACATTCCCAGCATAAGGCACTCGTAGATTCAGGCGCAGCTGGGAATTTTATTGATAGTTTATTTGCCCATAGTTTAGGGATCCCCATTGTTCCTGTGGATATGCCCTTCCCTGTGCATGCCCTAGATAGTCGACCATTAGGGTCAGGGCTGATTAGGGAGGCCACCACTCCACTAGACATAGTTACGCAGGAGGGTCACAAGGAGAGAATCAGTTTCTTCCTTATTGATTCTCCTGCATTTCTCGTGGTGCTGGGCCTACCCTGGTTTGCCTGTCATGACCCCACCATTTTGTGGCAACAGAGGGCTCTCAAGGGGTGGTCACGAAAGTGCTCAGGAAGGTGTGTAGGGGTTTCCATCAGTGCGACTACGGTGGAAAGTCCAGACCAGGTCTCCACCTTGCGCATCCCCTCAGAATATGCCACCCCATCGACAGGGGGGATTGTACGATAAATCTCATGGTAGACGCAACACTTCCCAGGAGTCACGTGTATCCTCTGTCACAGGAGGAGACGGCGGCAATGGAAACATATGTCTCCGAATCCCTGGGGCAGGGATACATTCGGCCCTCCACTTCACCTGTCTCCTCAAGTTTCTTTTTTGTGAAAAAGAAGGATGGAGGTCTGCGCCTGTGTATTGACTATCGGGGTATCAATTTGATCACTGTGAGGTACAGCTACCCGCTGCCTCTTATAGCCAGTGCGATAGAGTCAATGCACGGGTCACGCTTCTTCACAAAACTTTATGTCAGGAGCGCTTATAACCTGGTGCATATCCGGGAGGGGGACGAGTGGAAGATGGCATTTAGTACCACCTCAGGGCACTATGAGTACCTCGTCATGCCGTACGGGTTGATGAATGCTCCATCAGTCTTCCAGGCCTTTGTTGACAAGATTTTCCGGGACCTGCACGGGCAGGGTGTAGTGGTGTATATTGATGACATTTTGATATACTCCGCTACACTCGCCAAGCATGTCTCCCTGGTGCACAGGGTGCTTGTTCGACTGTTGGAGCATGACCTGTACGTCAAGGCTGAGAAATGTCTGTTCTTCCAGCAGTCCGTCTCCTTCCTAGGGTACTGCATTTCCACGTCAGGGGTGGAGATGGAGTGACCGCATTTCAGCAGTGCATAATTGGCCGACTCCCACCACGGTAAAGGAAGTGCAGCGGTTCCTAGGGTTTGCCACCTACTACCGGAGGTTTATCCGGGGCTTTGGTCAGGTAGCGGCTCCCATTACCTCACTGCTGAAGGGGGGGCCGGTGCGACTGCAGTGGTCGGCTGAGGCGGACAGGGCTTTTGGTCACCTGAGGGCTCTGTTTACCTCGGCTCACGTGCTGGCTCATCCGGATCCCTCTTTGGCGTTCAGCCGTGCTATCTCAGCGCTCGGGTACACCACCAAAGCTCCACCCCTGTGCCTTCTTTTCGAAGAAGCTCAGCCCGGCAGAGCGAAACTATGATGAGGGGGACCGGGAGCTGTTGGCTGTGGTTAAAGCTCTGAAGGCGTGGAGACATTAGCTTGAGGGGGCTAAACACCCTTTTCTCATCTGGACCGACCACCGCAATCTGGAATACATCCGGGCGGCGAGGAGACTGAACCCTCGCCAGGCAAGGTGGGCAATGTTTTTTACCCGTTTTGTTTTCACCCTGTCCTAGCGACCAGGTTCCCAGAACGCGAAGGCAGACGCACTGTCCCGGATGTATGACACAGAGGAGCGGTCCATGGATCACACTCCCATACTCCCGGCCTCTTGCCTGGTGGCACCGGTGGTGTGGGAGCTGGACGCGGGCATCGAGCGGGCGTTACGTACAGAGCCCACTTCCCCTCAGTGTCCAGCCGTGTGTCTGTGCGTTCCGTCTGCTGTCCGCGACCGGTTGATCTATTGGGCCCACAAGTCACCCTCCTCTGGTCATCCTGGCATCGGTCGGACGGTGCGAAGTCTTAGTGGGAAGTACTGGTGGTCCACCTTGGCCAAGGACGTGAAGGTTTATGTTTCCTCCTGCTCGGTGTGCTCCCAGTGCAAGGCTCCTAGGCACCTGCCCAGAGGGAAGTTACAACCCCTACCCGTTCCACAACGGCCGTGGTCGCACCTGTCGGTGGACTTCCTGACTGATCTTCCTTCCTCACAGGGCAACACCACGATCCTGGTTGTTGTGGATCGGTTTTCTAAGTCCTGCCGTCTCCTCCCTTTGCCCGGTCTCCCTACGGCTCTACAGACTGCGGAGGCCCTGTTCACACACGTCTTCCGGCACTACGGGGTGCCTGAGGACATAGTCTCTGATCGGGGTCCCCAGTTCATGTCCAGGGTTTGGAGGGTGTTCATGGAATGTCTGGAGGTCTCGGTCAGCCTCACCTCAGGTTTTCACCCCGAGAGTAACGGGCAGGTAGAGAGAGTAAACCAGGATGTGGGTAGGTTTCTGCAGTCATATTGCCAGGGCCATCCGGGGGAGTGGGCGGCGTTCATTCCTTGGGCAGAGATGGCCCAAAACTCACTCCGACACTCCTCCACTAACCTCTCTCCCTTCCAGGGCGTACTGAAATATCACCACCTTGGCATCAGAGCCAGATCGAGGCTCCTGCGGTGGACGAATGGTTTAAGCGCTCGGAGGAGACCTGGGACGCCGCCCATGTGCACCTGCAACGGGCCGTGAGGCGGCAGAAGGTGAGAGCCGACCGCCACCGCAGTGAGGCCCCGGTGTTCGCACCAGGGGACCGGGTCTGGCTCTCGACCCGAAACCTGCCCCTCCGCCTGCCCTGCTGGAAGCTGGGTCCGTGGTTTGTGGGGCCTGATGAGACTGAATGAGGTTTGCTACAGGTTACAGCTCCCCCCTGATTACCGTATTAATCCCTCGTTCCATGTGTCTCTCCTCAGGCCGGTGGTGGCTGGTCCACTCCAGGAGTCTGAGGTGCGGGAGGTTCCTCCGCCCCCTCTGGATATCAAGGGGGCCCGGGGTATGCTGTCCGAGCCATCCTGGACTCGAGGCGTCTGGAAGAGGGGCCTTCAGTACCTCGTGGAGTGGGAGGGGTATGGTCTGGAGGAGAGATGCTGGGTGCCGGTGGAGGACGTTCTGGACCCTTCTGGACACGCTCTCCTGCAGGAGTTCGACCGTCTCCATTCAGATCGCCCTGCGCCTCGTCCTCCGGGTCGTCCCCGAGGCTGGTGTCGACGTGCGGCTTCAAGGGGGGGGTATTGTCACGACTTCTTCCGAAGTCGGTCACTCTCCTTGTTCGGGCTGCGTTCGGCGGTCGAAGTCACCGGTCTTCTAGCCATCGTCGATCCATTTTTCATTTTCCATTTGTTTTGTCTTTGTCTTACACACCTGGTTTCAATCCCACAATTACTTGTTCATTATTTAAACCCTCTGTTCCCCTATTGTTTTTTGTGAGTGATTGATTGTATATTTATACGGTCCGTTAATGTGGGCTCTAATTATGTGATTTGTATTTTGTGCATATTGGAGTAAACACGTTTGTTACTCATATCTGCTGTCCTGTGCCTGACTCCTCTACACCAGCTACACACAGGATCGTTAACAGTGTATGGAACTATGATGGGCTACGCCTGAGGTGTTTCTTTTAAGTACTTTTCAGAAAGAGCTGAACACAACGACACTGCAGCACTAAAAGGATTGAGTATTAATATACCTTTATGTGTCCCTGGTTACCTGGAGATACTTGCAGATGGGAACCTGCATGTGGTTTTTAGAACACCGGAGGGAACATTTTGGCCTTTCCATTTATAATGTATATTTAATTCCGTTAGCGTTAACTGACATTTTAATGTGAAATGATTAATAGCACAATTAGCTAAACTTTTGAAAATGAAGGCATCTGGGGTGTAATATGATTTGCGATGTATTGTACACAGTGAAGGCCTCTAACTTCACTAATGGCCTATTATGTCTAAACTAAAGTATAAACTGAATGCAATGTCCAACATTATTTTGACCTACAAAGTAGTTTGAGATAAGAACTTGATTCATCATGCTTATTTTCCCAAACTTGGTATTTGCACATTAAAAACTCATTGTCATTAACTGCAAGTAGACAGTGCATTTGTCTCCATAAAGTACATTTAGGTTCATAAAGTAATGTGATAAGACACTAGAGCAGCAGTCATTGAGATTGAATTGCTTCCAAAGACATCAAGCTTTGTTATATTGTGGAGGGTTATATAGAGATGGTAAAATGTAGGGTTTTCTGGACAGATGTGATGCTGTAAGTGAAGGAGAGGGTTGGCTCCTAGGAAGCTAGGAATATTTTGTAGTATGAAGAGAGAACTTCAAGGTAAGGAACTATAAGTGTTTTAAGATTTAAGAAAAAAACTGTTCACTTGTCCTCCAAAAAGGGAGGTGATGGTGGAGAAAAAAGTTATTTGAGATTTATGATTTGCATATTTAGACCATATACAGTGGGGTCCGAAATTATTGACACCCTTGATAAAGATGAGCAAAAATGACTGTATAAAATAAATAATTAAAATACTGAGCTATATTGTACGCTCAAGACATTGCGAAATTATATTATGTTATGAAAAATATAAATGTTTAGAGAAAGAGATGTTTGACAAGTGATATTTTTTTCTCTCAAAAAGGTGGGGGTCAGAATTATTGACACCCCGGTTTTCAATACCTTTCAATACCTCACCTTGCGAGGATAATGGCACTGTGTCACGTCCTGGCCATGGAGAGCCCTCTGGGTTATCTATGGTGATTTAAGTCAGGACGTAACTAGGGGGGGTTTTGTTCTTGTTGTTGTATTTCTAGGTTGGTTTTGTGTTTGGTTCCCAATTAGAGGCAGCTGATTGTCGTTACCTCTAATTGGGGATCATATTTAGTGTAGTCCTTTTCCCACCTGTGTTTGTGGGTTATGGTTTTTTGTTAGTTCGTTTGAGTGCTACGTAGGTTACGATCTGTCGTGTCGTGTCGTGTCGTGTCGTGTCGTGTCGTGTCGTGTCGTGTCGTGTCTATTGTTTTTGACGTTTCACTGTGAATTAAATATGTGGAACTCCATGCATGC
>QNTS01003704.1:25642-52076 GCA_003317085.1 Hucho hucho | reverse complement strand
TGTTTATATTAACATTGGATTGTCGTGTCGTGTCGTGTCGTGTCGTGTCGTGTCGTGTCGTGTCGTGTCGTGTCGTGTCGTGTCGTGTCTATTGTTTTTGACGTTTCACTGTGAATTAAATATGTGGAACTCCATGCATGCTGCGCCTTGGTCCATTGATTATACCAATGATCGTAACACACTGAGCCTTTTGTTTATGTTTTATGAGTTGGAGAACAGATTGACAGGTAAGTCAACATTTTGTGCAAATTTAACATTTACACCAGACTCGATTTTCACAAAAATACAATTTAATTATGGCCCTTGAGATAACAGTATACAATAGAGTAAACCCAGATAAGCCAAAGTAACTTCCCAATGTACAGGAGACAGCCAAAGCAATATGACAAAATCAACAACCCACACACTTACCATATGGTAAAAGCATTAAACCTGGTACATTAACCTGGTACATTATCAAGGCAATTATGTGGGAAAGGCAACCTGAGCAGGCAATTTACCATCCATAACGTTTTTTTATTTTTTGTAAAACATGCACCGCATATCAGATTAGCTTGAAACATCGCTCTGTGAAGCAAACTTTCAACCAGGTTTTATGCAGTCTATAATTGGTTTATCTTTTTACAAAATACCACCATCAACCAACCAAGAACCAGGCTGCCAGTGAATGAAGTCTCCTTGTACACTAAACACAGTATGGAAATTCATTTTCTGTCTATTTCTGGTTGTCACTCTTCTTTTTGGTCATCAAACAACTGCACTGCTAATGTTCAATTATTAGCCTTAATAAGGGCTAAAATTGCCTCATGTCTCCCGCTCCTGTGCCATTATGTCTGTCTGATATTATTAAGATAATTAATTGGATACCTCTGCAGTCTAAGTGAACATTAATCTGTGTTTTGTTGAGAACAATATATGCAGTGCTGCCAATACACAGATTGACTGCTGATAATAAAACAAAGACGTACTGTTCTATATGCAAGCGCAAGCAGGAGACCACCCCGAATGTCACACTATTGTTAAGGCTGTGGTTCCGTCAGGCGCAGGAGGTTGAGATGCGTGTAAAGGTAATTTAATGCAACCACCATACCAAAATGCAAACAAACACTGGTGTGGCAAACTATCAAAATAACGGGCGAACAAAAACAACCCAGAACAACGAGAACAATATCAGCCCTCAGTAACACAGATTGTGAAAAAACACATAACAAATAACAATCACGCACAAGGGGAAGATGGGAAAGAAAGGAATATAACAGGGGCGTGATTGGGAGAAAATGAACAACAGGTGTGTACAATCACATGAAAAAGGGGAGCGATGATGGTTAGAAAAACGGTGACGTCGACCGCCGAACACCGCCCGAACAAGAAGAGGGACCGACTTCGGTGGAAGTCGTGACAAGTATAGTTCACACTCTGGATGGCACTTTCAAGTGAATTTACTGCTGTCTGCAATAGCCTTATATAAAATCCTGACCTTGAATGCAAACACTGTAACAAGACTTTTGGGTTTGATTTAGAATTTATTTGAACAGGGAAATGTAACAAACCTAAGCTGAAACATTTAAACATATCATAATACTATTGAATTTTTTTTACCTTGAATCAATTAAGGTTAAAAATGTTATGGCCCCGCCTAAACTGGGTCTGTTCCCCACCTTGGCCACCCCATTCAAAATGTTCTTAACTCACCACTGACTCCACTGTGCTGTACTGTGATATCCAAACTTGTGAAACATTGACAGATGTCTATGATTGGTTCAGATTTGGTCTGGCACGGTGGACCAAATGTTTTATACTCTTCAACATCCATGGATGTCCAGTGTCGGTCGGTACTCAGTGGGTGAGGATGCTTGTTACAGTAAATGGAAAGAGGTGACGAGAGAGAGAGAGAGAGAGAGAGAGAGAGAGAGAGAGAGAGAGAGAGAGAGAGAGAGAGAGAGAGAGAGAGAGAGAGAGAGAGAGAGATTTCAGTCTTACTTTGACTACCAGGAGACAGCAAGAGAAAGAAAAAACAGTTATGAGCTGAACATAACAGTATGGTAGTGGAAGGGAGGACAGTAGCAGGAGACACTAAGAGTTGAATATAACAGTATACCAGTGGAAGGGAGGACAGTATCCGATGACACTATGAGCTGAATATAACAGTATGGTAGTGGAAGGGAGGACAGTAACAGATGATACAACTGTGGTTTGTGGCTAATTGCAGTAATTCCTTTACTGATTTTTTGGGGTAATTAAATGAAATCAGAGTTTATTTACACAGATTTGCAGGTTTTATAGCAGGTGCAGCGAAATGCTTACAGTAGCAGTCAAAGGTTTCGACACACCTACTCATTCAAGGGTTTTTCTTTATTTTGAATATTTTCTACATTGTAGAATATTAGTGAAGACATGAAATAACACATATGGAATCATGTAGTAACCAAAAAAGTGTTAAACAAATCAAAATATGTTTCTTCAAAGTAGCCACCCTTTGCCTTTATGACAGCTTTGCACACTCTTGGCATTCTCTCACCCAGCTTCTACAATGTAAAAAATAGTAAAAATAAAGAAAATCCCTTGAATGAGTAGGTGTGTCCAAACCTTTGACTGGTACTGTATGTTCATAGCTCCAACAGTGCAGTAGAATCTCACGCAAATACAAAACAGTACACAAAAACATGAAAGAACTAGTCCACTTAACAAATCAAGAGTAAATATATTAGAATGAGCATGTGTTAGAATCCAAAATTTAAATACGTGGTGTGTTGTATAGACTTTAACATTTGGAAAGAAAATGGTATTTACAGTAGGAGGTATATCAGGATGAGCTATGTCAAGAATACAGTATATACACTGAGTGTACAAAACATTAAGAACCTCTTCCTAATATTGAGTTGCACCCAAACATTTTGCCCCCCGGAACAGTCACACATCGGGACATGGACAAGGTGTCTAAAGCACCCACAGACATGGCAGCTCTGCTTCCAGCTCCTAAGCAACTTTGCAGTATTTTGTATTTTTTTGTGTGTCATTTCTTACGCTATTAGCCCAGAATGTTTTTTGTATTATAACATACAGCCAGAAATAACTTTTGGATATCAGAGTGGCAGCAACTCACCAGCATTACAACTTTCCCAAATTGGATCCTTTGATCGAGTATATTAGTCGCTAATGTTCAGTCTGTGGACAATGAAGTAGACGAGCTAAGGGCAAAGGAAAGGATCTCCTTCCAGAGTAACATCAGGGTCTCTGTTTCACAGAATCATGGCTTTCTTCGGATACACTGTCCCCGTCCATACAGCCAGCTGGGTTCTCAGTACATCTCTCTCTGGATATACTGTCCCCGTCCATACAGCCAGCTGGGTTCTCAGTACATCTCTCTCTGGATACACTGTCCCCGTCCATACAGCCAGCTGGGTTCTCAGTACATTGTGCAGACAGGAATAAAGAACTCTCCAGGAAGAAGGGCGCTGGTGTATGTTTCATTATTAATCTCTTAAGGGTCGGACCCTTTTTCTTTTTTTGCCTAAAATTGTATACACAAATCTAACTGCCTGTAGCTCAGGACCTGAAGCAAGGACATGCGTATTCTTGATACCATTTGAAAGGAAACACTTTGAAGTTTGTGGAAATTTTAAATTAATGTGGGAGAATATAACACATTAGATCTGGTAAAAGATAATACAAAGAAAAAAACATGCATTTCAAAGATGATAAAATAAAAAACAAGAGAAAGGTCACACTGTACTATTCCAGATTAGGTGCGATTTTGGCCACTAGATGGCAGCAGTGTATGTGCAAAACCTTTAGATTGATCCAATTAACAATTGGAGGGGGGGAGGGGGGGGTCATGTATAGGTTAACCAAAAATGTTTTGAGGAAAACGGGACCAAAGCTCTATCAACACATTGACTGTAGTACTTGTGCTGGGAAAACACTCGACCACTGCTATTCTCTCTTCCAGGATGCCTACAGGGCCCTCCCCAGCCCTCCCTTCAGCAAATCAGATCACGACTCCATTTTTCTCCTCCCTTCCTATAGGCAGAAACTCAAACAGGAAGTACCCGTGCTAAGGTCTATTCAATGCTGGTCTGACCAAATGGAGTCCATGCTTCAAAATTGTTTTGATCACACGGACTGAGATATGTTCTGGGTTGCCTCGGTTAATAACATTGACACACATACAAAATACAAATACACGGTGACTGAATTCATCAGGAAGAGTATAGGCGATGTTGCCATTGTGTCTATTAAAACCTACCCAAACCAGAAACCGTGGATAGATAGCAGCATTTGCGCCAAACTGAACCACTTGCATTTAACCATGGCAATGTGACTGGTAATATGGTTGAATACAAACTGTGTGTTTTAGTGTCTGTAGCCATCCAATAGGCAACAGATTTTCATGTGAATATTCACAAATTTGCACAAAAAATATAATTAAATGCACATTTTCACACCAGAGATGTGTTTCCATCAAATTGACTTGTTGCAGATAATAACATTTAAAAATATATATTTTATTGGTGCAGACAAATGTGTGTTTTACAGGATCAGCCATAGTTGTACAGCGTCCCAGGGGCAAATTAGGATAAAGTGCCTTACTCAAGGGTGTATCAACAGATAATTTTTTATTTGTCAAACGGCAGCCAAGCATTGGTCATCATGTCACCAGAATAAGAGCGTCATAACCTACTCCATCAGCTAATAAACTGCACGCTTTCCCAAGTCGTAGTGGGCGGACCACACAACATATCATGGTTATTAAATCAATATGCGCATCAAGGCGTGTCCACTGCCATTTCTCACATAATTAATTTCATAGATACAAAAAAGACACCTCCTTGTCTAGATTATTTTGTTTCCATTAGACCTGTCGTGACATTTTTATCCATCATGCACTACTCACATAAAAAGGTTGGATGGAAACAACAAATCAATATTAAATATGTGTATGGTATGACTTTACTGTTGAGATTGAGATTTGATCCCAAAATTCCATCAGTCAAGCAAAATTGCACATTAGTGGAAATTCTCAAGCACACTGTACTGCAATGCCAGCCATGGTTGCTGACATTTGGGTACATAATTTTGAGGATAAATAGACACATGGTGTCTACATATTGTGAGGACCTGAACTCCATATAGGCATTCAGAGATTGCGTCCCAAATGGCACCCTACTCCGGGCCCATGGGGAAACCCATAGGGCTCTGGTCAAAAGTAGTGCACTGTATAGAGAATAGGATGCCATTTGGGACACACATACTAGAAAATCTCAGAGGTGCAGAATGGAAATGGCAATAATGAAACATGACAATTGAGTGTCCCAGGGTGACGATTGAATTCTGAAGGTTACGGCTACGTCCCAAATGGCATCCTATTCCCTACAAAATCCCAAAAGCAGTGCATTATTTAGGGAATAGGGTGCCATTTGGGAGGAAACCTATTCCACTCCAGTCCTATTTGGCCAAAGCTTTCAAGGGAACGATGTAAAGGTCAACTAATCCAGCTGCAGGAGCAGGAGCGTGTGGTTGCGAGAACACAACTCGCATGTAAATTACATAATACATCCAGAGAACTGAAGTCGTTCCCCAAACAGCAAGAGTAAACAGTAAAGTTGGTCAAAGGAGTCATATATTCAATGGACTAGACAGCATAGTCCCAGCTGGGGAGCAAATAGAATAGAATTGCATAGCATATGGCCTACAGTGTATTGTGGTTGGTTGTTTTGTTGTCATGAGCAGGTATTTGCTTAGTATTTATGTATATGTGCATTGTCTTCTCTTGTACTGTGATTGTACTCTCAAATGTTGGTTGAACTTAAAACAAGGTAATAACATACAAAATATGCATGTAAAGTGGGGTCACATACTTAGACGTACACCAATAATTCTAGAAAGCACTAACAGCCTTTATGTGCCGGAGTCAAGAACAGTCAAGAACAGTCAAGAAGAGTCAAGAAGAGTCAAGCATCTGAACATTGGACCATATAACGATGATGACCATTGTGAACTGTCGGATTCAAATACAGATGTAGAATATTAATTTCATCCCTCTTTTGTTGTTGATAATTTTCCTGCACAGTAGGAAATGCAAACGTGTTGTGTATTTCAGTTTTAAAAAGGCTTTCAAAGTTTGAAATATCCTCTTTCAAATTTCAGACTTGATTTTCTCTAATGAAAATATATATCAACCCCTATAAAAATGTCCATTAATTATAATCCACATAATAATTAACCTTTCCTGTTGCTTCAGGGTTATTTTCCTGCTGTAGAAAACTGGCTCAAATTAAGATACTACATCTGTTGGTATTCCATTAATAGGAACCCTGTAGCTTGGAATTCTTTGCTCTGGGTTCAAGGTTAATGGGTACATCATCTCAATTAATTTTCTGCTTGGAGCTATGTGTGACTCACTCCCAGTACTCTGCATATGATAGCCCTTTTTATGCTGCCATTTCCAGCCTTGTCTCAGGGTGGAACAATATTCAATGTGGCTGCGGAGAGGAGGCATGGGGGAGAAGTGGGAAGGTGTGTGTGTGTGTGTGTGTGTGTGTGTGTGTGTGTGTGTGTGTGTGTGTGTGTCTTGAGGAGGGGGGTTTAGTCCCAACCAATGCTTGCCAAAACAGGGGCATCTACAACAATATTCAACTGTGACAAGTGATCATATTCCCACATCTCTGTCTATAAAATGCACATGGATTTACATGTATATTCAAACATAGGTACAATAATTAGAAATCAGACACATTAGGTAGGAGCGAAGCAAGAAACGGTATATGACTTTAGATAAGATCGTCTAGAAAACATTCCAAAGTTTGATTAACTAGATCACCGAGTTACAGGAGAACATTTCTGCGATGCAGGAAATGTAAAGTTTTGTATTGTATTTGAGGTTTGAAAAGGCTTCTGAAATTTGTAATTTCCACATTCAGACTTGATTTTCCGTTACGAAAAATGTATCAACCCCTACAAAAATGTAAATGAATGTAATTCTCTCTCTCTTTCCCTCTCTCTCTGGCTCTTTGTTTTTTGCGCTCTCACAATTGACAGATTCTTGATATGACATACTTTAGAAATATTACCCTTTGTTTTACATGGCACCCCACAGTTACATAAGTTTGTGTGTAATATGACACACGAATTTATACAACTGGGAAATGAAGGCCTCATTGTTATAATGAAACAAAGTCAAATTGAGACATTTGAAGAGTCTTTCTTTTCGTCGATGAGCCTTCACATAAAGCTTTCTTTCTGCTAGAAAACCTTCAGAACGGACCATGTGCACTATTACACGGCCCACTGTATGGTACCTGAATGATAATAGAGCATTTCTTTATTTTTATTTTCTTAATTTTTTTTGCATTCTACCACCTTTTTCTCCCCAATTTCGATCTTGTCTCATCGCTGCAACTCCCCAACGGGCTCGGGAGGTGAAGGTCGAGTCATGTGTCCTCCGAAACATGACCCGCACAAATCGCACTTCTTAACACGAAGTCAGCTGCACCAATGTGTCGGAGGAAACACTGTTCAAACGACGGCCGAGGTCAGCCTGCAGGCGCCCTGCCTGCCACAAGGAGTTGCTAGAGTGCGAAGAGCCAAGTAAAGCCCCCCCCGGCCAAACCCTCCCCTAACCTGGATGACGCTGGGCCAATTGTGCGCCGCCTTTGGGACTCCCGATCATGGCCAGTTGTGATACAGTGTCGAGGCGGTGTGTGTAGCTGGTGCGTGAGAGTCAGGCGCAGGAGAGCAGAGATGAGTCGACAAAAGCACTTTACTGAGGCACAGTAACCCAACGAACGCAATAGCGTCACAAAACAAATGCCCACAGAAAACATGTGCGGCAGCCCCAAGTACAACAATACGAAATACGGCGCAAACCAGCCTGAACCGTACCAATGAATAAACAATTACACACACAGACATGGGGGAACCAGAGGGTTAAATAAACAACAAGTAATAAGGGAATGACAACCAGGTGTGTGGGGAAACAAGACAAAATGGATCGGTGATGGCTAGAAGACCTGTGACGTCGACCGCCGCCCAAACAAGGAGAGGCGTGAAGTCGTGACAGTACCTCCCCCCCCTTGATGCGCGGCTCCAGGAGCACGCCGACAACGGCCTCGGGGACGACCCGGAGGGCGAGGTGCAGGGCAATCCGGACGGAGACGGTGGAACTCCCGCAGCATTGAAGTCGTGACCTACAGCCCTGGATCGAACCCAGGTCTGCAGTGACCCCTCTAGCACTGCGATGCGGTGCCTTAGACTGCTGCGCCACTCGGGAGGCCCGATTTAATAATGCACTCAATGGATTATTATGGCTCGTGGACAGTTATTTAACCCCCTCTGATATATCATAAAATCTGAACACTTAAAAATAACTACATTTGTAAATAGCTATTGATCCACTATGACACAATTATCTTGGACTGCATTTAAACAGGCCGGATCTCCATTCTGTCATGTAATTGTGTTACCTCAAAGTGTTATTGATTGTTTTTGAGCCTTATGAAGCATATTCCATTACGAATTGATATTGCTGGCTCCAAACTAGAGCAAAAGCAAACAGTTGTGTTGTTTGAAGGGATTGATGATTGTGTAACGCAAATAATGTTTTTCCTGCTGGTTGGTTTCCATTTTGTCTGCCTGCTCATGTCCTTTCCCACCTGCAATATTGTTTTGGTTGACAGCTACTGGTTGAATCAACATTGTTTCCACGTCATTTCAACAAATAAGTAAAGTAAAATGATGTGTTTAGACATTTTTACAGATTATTTAAAAATGAAAAGCTGAAATGTCACCCCCTTTGTCATGAGTAAAAATGTGCGTAACAAGTCACAAGTTGCATTACTTGCATAACATGATTTTTGAATGACTACTTCTGTACCCCACATGTACAATCATCTTTAAGGTCCAGTCTGCTTTCCGACAGACACTGGGAGACAAATTTACCTTTCAGCAGGACAATAACCTAAAACACAAGGCCAAAAATTCACTGGAGTTGCTTACCAAAATGACATTGAATGTTCCTGAGTGACCTACTTACAGTTTTGACTTAAATCTACTTAGAAATCTATGGAAAGAGCTTGGAGAATCTTTTAAAGAACAATTCAGGTGTGCAATGCACTTAGAAAAGTACCCAGAGACTCGCTTCCAAAGATGATTCTAATATGTATTTAATCAGAGGTGTGAATAATTATGTAAATTTGATATTTCATTTCAATTTGCAAACATTTCTAAAAACATGTTTTCACTTTGTCATTATGGTGTATTGTGTGTAGATCGGTGAGATGTTATTGTTTTTATACATTTTGAATTCAGGCTGTAACTTATTCCACATTGTGTTGTGTTCACTTTTATTTTCTGAAGGCACTGTACATAGTCATTGAACACTGGTCACTTTAATAATGTTTACATACTGTTTTACCCACTTCATACAGTGCATTCGGAAAGTATTCAGACCCCTTGACCTTTTTCCACATTTTGTTACGTTACAGCCTTATTCTAAAATGTATTAAATATATTTTTTCTTTACCAAGCTACACACAATACCCCATAACAACAAAGTGAAAACAGGTTATTCAAATTTTTTGCAAATGTATAAAAAAAAAAAACAGACCTGATTTACACCTTATTTACACCTTATTTATATAAGTATTCAGACCCTTTGCAATGAGACTCAAAATTGAGCTCAGGTGCATCCTGTTTCCATTGATCTTCCTTGAGATGTTTCTACAACTTGGAGTCCACCTGTGGTAAATTGATTTGATTGGGCATGATTTGGAAAGGCACACACCTGTTTATACAAGGTCCCACAGTTGACAGTGCATGTCAGAGCAAAAACCAAGCCACAAGGTCGAAAGAATTGTCCGTAGATCTCCAAAATAGGATTGTGTCGAGGCACCAAAACATTTCTGCACCATTGAAGGTCCCCAAGAACACAGTGGCCTCCTCCAGTCTTAAATGGAAGAAGCTTGGAACCACCGGCCAAACTGAGCAATAGTGGGACAATGGCCTTGGTCAGGGAGGTGAACAAGAACCTGATGGTCACTCTGAAAGAGCTCCTGAGTTCCTCTGTGGAAACAGGATAACTTTCCAGAAGGACAACCATCTCTGCAGCACTCCACCAATCAGGCCTTTGTGGTAGAGTGGCCAGACGGAAGCCACTCCTCAGTAAAAGGCACATAACAGGCCGCTTGGAGTTTGCCAAAAGGGAACTAAAGACTCTCAGACCATGAGTAACAAGATTCTCTGGTCTGATGAAACCAAGATTGAACTCTTTGGCCTGAATGCCAAGCGTCACATCCTGAGGAAACCTGGCACCATCCCTATGGTGAAGCATGGTGGTGCTGCACCATGCTGTGGGGGATGTTTTTCAGTGGCAGGGACTGGGAGACTAGTCAGGATTGAGGGAAAGATGAACGGAGCAAAGTACAGAGAGATCCTTGATGAAAACCTGCTCCAGAGCGCTCAGGACCTCAGACTGGGGCAAAGGTTCACCATCCAACAGGACAATGACCCTAAGCACACAGCCAAGACAATGCAGGAGTGGCTTCGGGACAAGTCTCTGAATGTCCTTGAGTGGCCCAGCCAGAGCCCAGACTTGAATCCGATCTAACATTTCTGGAGAGACCTGAAAATAGCTGTGCAGCAACGCTCCCCATCGAACCTGACAGAGCTTGAGAGGATCTCCAGAGAAGAATGGGAGAAACTCCCCAAATACAGGTATGCCAAGCTTGAAGCGCCGTACCCAAGAAGGCTGTAATCACTGCCAAAGGTGCTTCAACAGAGTACTGAGCAAAGGGTATGACTACTTATGTAAATGTGATATTTAATACATTTGCTAACTGTTTTTGCTTTGTCATTATGGGGTGTTGTGTGTAGATTGATGAGGGGGGGGAAACAATATATTTTTGAATAATGCTGAAAAGGTTAAGGGGTCTGAATTCTTTTGAATGCGCTGTATGTATATACTGTATTCTAGTCATATCTCATCATATATAACTACTGCGATACGCAACTTTTCTCTTCACATACTGTCTATACTGTCTATACATACCATTCAGATGCAGTACCAGTCAAACGTTTTAGAACACCTACTCATTCCAGGGTTTTTCCATATTTTCTACATTGTAGAATAGTGAAGACATCATATAGTGAAGACAACTATGAAATAACACATATGGAATCATGTAGTAACCAAAAAAGTGTTAAACAAATAAAAATATATTTTATATTTGAGATTCTTCAAAGTATCCACCTTGTTAACAGCTTAGGGTGTTATCTAGCTCTAGTAACAATCGATGCTATTACGTTTTCAGCCCCAGCTAGCTAGCTACCTGGTCCGCTAGCTAGCTTAGATAACGTTTTTCATATCCGCTATCTTTTGTAGCATCAACCCAGTGCAGCCTACCCAGGATGGGGGACTAGAGCATGGAACTGTGATCGCGCAATGGACGAGGAGGGAGAATGGAAGTGGCAAAGCTAACGTTACTAGTCTAGATAACAGTATTGGCTATAGTTATATTAAGCTAGCTCAATCTAGCTAGCCCATGCAGCTTGTTTTAGTAAGAGTAATTAGCTTTTTCCCTTCCAACTAAGATTAGCAGACAAAAACAATTCCTTGCTGCAGGACAACAGTACCTTGTTACAATCAAGAGTTTTGAACATTTTGTCAAATTAAGGTATTGTGATACTACTAAAATTTCAGTATACCATGCAGCACTGCTCCTGAATATAGTTTTTCACCAGAGTTTGAGTGAGTTTATAACTCTGGTGCAAAACTCTATTCAGGAGTGTAGATGTTTATTTTAGGCCGATTGGCTCATTATGTTTTTTTGTTGCTGTATTGTATGTAAAATAGATGATATATATATATCTCAATAAGACTTTCCTGGTTAAATAAAGGTTTAATTTAACTACCTTGCTGCTGACATGTACTGTATCTCTCTCACTCTCTCCATGCCAAAGAAAACAACAGCAATTACAAAATTACAAAATGAAAATACAACAACAACTTAACACTACTTATGAATAGTATTTTTCACCAAAGTTTGAGTTTAAAACTCAGATGCAAAACTTTATTCAGGAGGAGTGTAAATGTTTCCTGTAGGCCAATTTGGTCATGAAACGTGTCATACCGGATGTATTTCCGCTCAACAGGAATCGAACAGAGATGCCAAACATGATATTATAAGATGTTAAAAAACATATATTTCTAGTTGATATGCAATTGAGATGCTGCTGATAGTCTCCTGATTGTTTGTTGATAATCTATAGCAAGGCTCGGCATTTATGCAAGTAAGGGGATATACTGTTGAAATGCTGCTGAAATTATGAAATTACAGATGGTTTGTTGAACATCTCCAGTGCCTTCAGAAAGTATTTATAGCCCTTGATTTATTCCACATTTTGTTGTGTTACATTTTTTTTCCCACCCATTAACACACAATACGACAAAGTGAAAACATGTTTTTTTAGAATGTATTGAACATTTATTGAAAATGAAATACAGAAATATCTCATTCACACCCGAGTCCACAACTTGGTAGAAGCACCTTTGGCAGCGATTACAGTTGTTAGTCATTCTGGGTAAGTCTGTAAGAGCTTTCCACACCTGGATTGTACAACATTTGCCCATCTTTTCAAAATTCTTCAAGCTCTGTCAAACTGGCTGTTGATCATTGCTAGACAACCATTATCAGGTCTTGCCATAGATTTTCAGGTAGAATTTAGTCAAAACCGTAACTCTGACACTCAGGAACGTTTATTGTCTTCTTGATAAGCAACTCCAGTGTAGATTTGGCCTTGTGTTTTGTCCTGCTGAAAGGTGAATTTGTCTCCCAGTGTCTGTTGGAAAGCAGACTGAACAAGATTTTCCTCTAGGATTTTGCCTATGCTTAGCTCCATTCCATTCTTTTTTTATCCTGAAAAACTCCAGTCCTTAACAATTACAAGCATACCCATTACATGATGCAGCCACCACTATAGATATGAAAATATGGAGAGTGGTACTGAGTAATGTGTTTATATTGAATTTGCCCCAAACATAACACTTTGTTTTTATGATATAAAGTGAATTGCTTTGCCACATTTTTTGCAGTATTACTTTACTGCTGTGTTGCAAACAGGATGCATGTTTTGGAATATTTTGATTCTGTAAAGCCTCCCCTCTTTGCACTCTGTCAATTAGTGTCACGTCCTGGCCATAGAGAGCCCTCAGGTTTCTCTATGTTTTAGGTCAGGACATGACTAGTTGGGTTTTCTATGTTGAATTTCTATGTTTGGTTTTGTGTGTGGTTCCCAATTGGAGGCAGCTGTTGTTCGTTGCCTCTAATTGGGGACCATACTTAGGTTGTTACTTTTCCAACCTGTGTTGTGGGTTATTGTGTTTTGGTTAGTGCAGTGTACGCGCTACGTATCTTACGATCTGTTTCTTAATTGTTTTGTGACGTTTTACATGAATTAAAATATGTGGGGTTGCGAGACCCTTCCTTGGCGTGAGTCGCCAAGAAGAGAAGAGGGACAGCGACGACGTCGGGGTCCGCGACCACACGCAGCCCAGGGACAATCACAATATTTGTTTTGGGGGGGGGCACATGGGGCTGTCGGTCGAGCGGCGGAGAGAGCCTGAATGGAGGAATATACAGTGAGGGAAAAAAGTATTTGATCCCCTGCTGATTTTGTACGTTTGCCCACTGTGTCACGTCCAGGCCTGAGAAGACAGGCTGGAGTGTTTAGTTTTGTTTTTGGTGTAGGGCTTTTTCTGTTCTAGGTTATATATTTCTATGTTGGGGTAATGGTTCCCAATTAGAGGCAGCTGAGTGTCGTTACCTCTAATTGGGAACCATATATATGTTTGTAGTTTTCACTAAGGGTTTGTGGGTTATTGTTTGAGCATAGCATAGCTTGTTGTATGTTTAGTTGTGTTCAGCTTCACGATCTTCGTTACGTTCATTTTGTTGTTTTGCCCAGTTACGTGAATAATAAAGCATGTATACTGGATGCCTCGCTGCGCCTTGGTCTGTCCTTCACGGAGATCGCGCTGGCGTTCAGTCCAGCCACTAGGCCGAAGCTTTCCTCTGCGCCGGGGACTAATCCAGGCAATGCGTTCAGCCCGGTTCCGCGGTCTGAGCGGGTGATACGTCCCGCACCGGAGCAGCCACCGACACCTAAATGCCCACCCGAACCCTCTCCATTTAGTTATGATCGTGCGGCCGGAGTCCGCACCATTGGGGGGTGCAGACCACTAGGGACTTGTTTTCATTGTATTAAGTTAGTAATCGATAACCTATACTGTGTGTGTGTGTGTGTGTGTGTGTGTGTGTGATTTAGTTAGTTAGTTAGTAAATAAATAATTCAGCCAATTTGTATATTGCTGATTCATCAATTAGGTTAGGGTTCATGCAGATATCCAATAATTACTTATAAATGAACACTCAATGATAACAAATCTGACAAAATAAAATAAAACTAAAAGATAAAACATGATAATAAATGAAGAATGATAACAAAACAAACACCACCGTGAGGTTTACAAACTCAGAGATATGTGGCCTCTGTTCTATGATCACACCGTACACAATTGTATTTCCATCTCTCATCACACAACAAAATGTCTTGTTCCATATCAAGTTTCTCCACTTCTCCCTTCTGGTTCCTAAGAGAGTATTAGCACAAGACTTGGAAAGCAACAAAAAGACACAAAACATAACTGGTTTAATACCGTTTTAAGATATGCACAATTATATATGCATGACAACCCAACATTTTTTGATAACATGACAATTCCCACTCTCTCTTAGCCTGACTATGCCTTCAGGATACTTTTCTACTGAGGTTGGCAAAAATGGAAACGCTAAAAAGCTTCCTCATGCTTTCACCCAGTCTTCCCCGTCAGACTACAGGATCCAAGAGGTGTTCCCAAGCCATGTCATTCTCACTTTGCTCCCCATCATCTTCCTCCATAGCCACCCGATATATACGTGCGGTAGCCTTAATCAGTTTTACCTCATCTTGAGGTAACTCAACACTGTGTATTCATTTTAACATCAATGCCCTCAGCACATGATATCCCTATTAGCTATATCCCTAGCTATTGCCCAGAATCTGTCTCCTGCTCTCCTATTGTCTTCATAGTTTACTGATAGGTCTAGGACTGACCCTTTCAGATACTCCATACCTGTCTCCCAACTCATACCTGGTTCCCTAGCCACCAACATCTCCAATGACCTCCTATGTTCTGCTACAGTTGGTACCTGTGGATAATACATTCCTGTGGTCAAGTTAGGTACACATCTCTCATCCCAAGGCCGATCTACCCCCCCACCCATTTGTAAACACCCTTGTTACGGTGTAGATTTTGCTTCCCAATGGTTGATAAGCAGCCCCCTTCTGACACTTTCCGTTTACCTTCACTCGGTCCCAATCTTCTGGAAGGTATGTCAAGTGTTTACTAGCTGTCAGAAATGGGGGAGAGATTAGTGGCGAAATGGGGGAGAGATTAGTGGCGTTGGAAGAGTATCCAACCATACAAAACTCTGAGTCACATGTTTCTTAATCACACTCTGCAGGAGATGTGATGCTATTATTACAGAAAACTTTCCCTCTGGTGAGGTGGCCTCCTGTATACAGGGATCTGTAGCTATTCTTTCAACTCATTACTGAAAGTTGACAACAGCGTCTGAAATGACAACAAATCTCTGCTACTTTCACCATGATCTTGGTATGTGTAACGTTCAATTCATCTTCAAAATAGTCCCTATATTGTACACAACTAGCTGTCCTCCCTTTCCTACGAGCCATTTCCTGTAACAAAATACATAGAGGATTGGTATTGTTCCCCAGACACTCTAGTACCCACTACCTTAATTTACTAGCCACACAAACTTCCGCCCCAGTCATATTCAATTTCGCTTTCCCAATTCCCTGTAATGTTAAGGCCTTGGTTTTTGGGACTCCATAGAATGCACTGATATCGGTCCTGCCAGATTCTGCAACTAACACTCCGTAGGACTGACCCTTGACCCCTCCATCATACCATCTACATTGATGGATGTCTGTCTCTGTCACTAGTTCAGCCCCTAAATGAGTCTGTAAATATGCCTTCATCTGCTCATATGCATCTTCTTCCCCCCTTACGCTTGACAGTAAGAATAGTTTGGTTCCCATATTCCCCCCTTAGGATGTTGCCCAGAGTATAATTACCCCAACAAGCTATCTTTCCCCAGGCTCGTGGTCTACTGGTGTCCAAAACTTTCCCTGACCACTTCACTCCCCTAGTTGCTGTACTAAAGGGCATTACTGATGAATAAAACTCTCCCTGACCACTTCACTCCCCTAGTTGCTGTACTAAAGGGCATTACTGGTGAATAAAACTCTCCCTGACCACTCCTCTAGTTGCTGTACTAAAGGGCATTACTGGTGAATAAAACTCTCCCTGACCACTTCACTCCCCTAGTTGCTGTGCTAAAGGGCATTAATGGAGAATAAAACTCTCCCTGACCACTTCACTCCCCTAATTGCTGTACTAAAGGACATTACTGGTGAATAACACGTTATTTTACAAGATAGCACTTCCCCCACACTATCCTTTGTTGCTCCATCATCAGCAATAATTGTGTCCACGCTATTATCCTCCTGAAATGTTTTGAGTTCTGGTAACATTGATCTGAAAGTTATCGACTGAGCTTCAGCTGATCTAGAACCCTTGCACATGACGTCCATCTGTGGTAACAGAGAAAATCTAGTTTCGCTCTTTGAACTCTCTGTATTATTACGTTCCTTCCACACTCCTGTCTGTAATAAAACTACACCTCGTTCAGAACAACCTACGTCCAATGTGCTAGTTCTGTTATCAAGTGGCTCCACCCATATCCCCATACCTTTGTGATTAGTGACCTGTCTAGGATTCGTAGCGTTAGTATCAACTTTACCCCAATGCATTCTCGTGTCTTCATATTTAGCAACCCATTCTATGCTAATAGTCAATCTATCGTCTTTACATGGTTCATTAACCATCAAAGCAACCGACACTAACACTGTGTCCATTAAAATAGCTCCCAGACCCAACCCAACTGCTTGTCTACAGTGGACCCTACTCTTCTTCTCTCGCTTTAGCTCCGCTTCAACTATCATGGCTACTTCTAGCTCACCCATCATGCTGTGGGATCTCGCTTCACGTGAAAAGTGTGAACCCACTGAGGAGAGGCTGTGGTCTTTACCGCTGCGGGTGCTGTAAGCAGTACGGTGTGTGGTCTTGACCAACGCTGTCCCAGCACCCCCGCCTGGTGGATCTTGATGTACACACGATCTCAAGGAGTCAGCCCGTGCTCTCCTGGTGCCTGTTCCTCGTGTGCTGCTTTCACCTGGGAATATACATACTGGGTAATTTCTGACAATATGACAACATAGATTCTCCCATTATTGCCAAATCACAAATTTGTGACATAACAGCTCCCGGTACCCTCATCGGTCTGCCAGTCACCACTTCGTGAGTCCGGTAGTGGCGTTAGTTGACGCCCTCATTGACATCAGTACCATGGGTAAATTCATTACCCAGTCTTTCCCTTCGGTGCTTAACTTCTTAGGAAGCGGCTGCATAGGTGACGGTTTTGGAGAGTCTGGCGTGCCCAAAGTAAAATGCCTGCCACTCAGGCCCAGAAAATAGGGTATGCACATAATTAGTACTATTGGATAGGAAACACTCAGAAGTTTCTAAGAGTGTTAAAATAATGTATGTGAGTATAACAGAACTGATATAGCAGGTGAAAACCCGAGGAAAATCCATCCGGATTTGCAGTTTTTTTTGTACTTGACCTTCTTCTCAAGGCTGCCTATTGATTTTTATTTTAAAAGCTGAGAAATCTTGAAAATCTGTCCCCCACCACCAATGCATGGGTTTACCCCCTGCTTCGAGGGAGTGGCCCTATAAAGTCTATCTGTAATGATGTAAATGGTCCTTCGGGCAGGGATTTGCTGTCGGGCAGGAGTAGGCATTGTTGGTGCAATATTATGTTGGGCACATATCACACATCTTTTAACCCAGTCCCGAAATGTTCCTAACACGCCCTTTCCCCACCATGCCGTCTTGAACTGAGAGTACATATTCACAGCCAATTGATGGGTTGGTCCATGATATATTTCAGAAAGAGCCACGGGCCTTCCAGTGGTAGTGTTATACCACAACCCTTCAATGTCTACTTGGCACCCATGTTCTAACCACTCCCACATTTCTTTCCTGTTAGTTTGCTGCTGTAAATCTTTTAGACTTAAAATCCCAGCCTTCGTATTCACAATATTTACATGTGGTTCTTTACCACTTCCTCTCACCAAGGCAGCCGCCTTAGCCATTTCGTCTGCTCTACGATTACCTATGGCGATTTTATCTGTACGACTAGTATGAGCTTCACATTTCACCGCTGCTAATTTATTGGGTAACTGACATGCTTCTAATAATGCCTCTACCTCCAGTCCATTTTTTATTGGTGTTCCTGTCGCTGTAACCTGCCCTATTGTGAACACAATGAACCGAAATCATGAACCACCCCAAATGCATACTGAGAATCAGTGTATATTGTTACATTCTCCCCTTCCAACAACCTACAAGCCTCGGCCAATACATGCAAATCCGCCCCCTGGGCTGACACCGAGGCTGGCTGTGGGCCAGCCTTCACTATTCCCCTGTCATCACACACAGCGTACCCCGTTACTCTCTTCCCTTCTGTGGTCATGTAACTAGAGCCATCTGTATACAATACTTGTCCCGATTCCAATGCTTTCTCTTGCAAATCTAGTAATTGGAGTAATCTGATCTGGGTCACATGTATGTGATTCACCCTCCCCAGGCAATGGCATTAACAACGCAGGATTCAAAGCACCAATCTTATGAAATTGTAGATTTTACCCATTTAACGGTAACTCCCATTTTGTCCATCTTGCGCTAGTAACATGCTGTGCTTTCGTGCTGTTCACTATGGTTGCTACTGCGTGTGGAACATACAAATCACCTTTTTGACCCATTGTAATCGAAGCTGTGTTATGCAACACCATTTCTGTCGCCTGTACTGCCCTCAGGCATTGCTCTTGCCACCGAGTCTAGCGATTTACTCCAGTACGTTACTGGTCTTTCCCTACCCCCATGACTTTGCGTAACCACTGCACTACAATGTCCTTCTTGTTCATGAACAAACATTTTAAAAGGTAATTTTAGGTTTGGCAATCTCAATGCTGGCGCTTGACACAATTGCTTCTTTAACTCGACAAACACTTCCTCACACTCTTGATTCCACTCTATCCTTTCATGGGGACCCTTCCCCCCTTTTCGTCAACTCTGTGGCTCAGCAATTTCAGAGAATGACGAAACAAAATGTCTAACAAAATTGAAAACTCCTAATGTTTTCCGGAGCGTGCGAGGAGTGTTTGGCCGTGACAAAGAATGCATTGTTTCTACCCAATCCCGGGTAATGTGTTTCGTGCCCTTAGAAATCGAAACCCCCAAATATGTTACCTTTTGCGTTGCTAGTTGTGCTTTCTCATATGATGCTTTATGACCCTGTTCCGCCAAATAGTCTACCAATGTGGTGAGGTCTCGCATATGGGTTTCTTTGTCTTTTGACGCTAATAACAAATCATCCACGTATTGTACTAACACTGAACCTTCAAATTGACACCCTTTTAACGATTGTTTCAATGCAGAATGATACCGAGTGTGACCTTTTGTAAATCCCATCGGGGCGCTAGCCCACGTACAGTTGAAGTCGGAAGTTTACATACACCTTAGCCAACTACATTTAAACTCAGTTTCTCAGTTTTCCTGACATTTAATCCTAGTAAAAATTCCCTGTCTTAGGTCAGTTAGGATCACCACTTTATTTTAAGAATGTGAAATGCCAGAATAATAGTAGACGAAATGATTTATTTCAGCTTTTATTTCTTTCATCACATTCCCAGTGGGTCAGAAGTTAACATACACTCAATTAGTATTTGGTAGCATTGCCTTTAAATTGTTTAACTTGGGTCAAATGTTTCGGGTTGCCTTCCACAAGCTTCCCACAATAAGTTGGGTGAATTTTGGCCCATTCCTCCTGACAGAACTGTTGTAACTGAGTCAAGATTGTAGGCCTCCTTGCTCGCACATACTTTTTCAGTTCTGCCAACAAATTTTCTATAGGATTGAGGTCAGGGCTTTGATGGCAACTCCAATAAATTGACTTTGTTGGCCTTAAGCCATTTTGCCACAACTTTGGATGTATGCTTGTGGTCATTGTCAAGACTGATGTCTTGAGATGTTGCTTCAATGCAACCACATAATTTCCCCTCCTCATGATGCCATCTATTTTGTGAAGTGCACCAGTCCCTCCTGCAGCAAAGCACCCCCACAAAATGATGCTGCCACCCCCGTGCTTCACGGTTGGGATGGTGTCCTTCGGCTTGTAAGCCTCACCCTTTTACCTCCAAACATAACAATGGTCCTTATGGCCAAAAAGTGATATCTTTGTCCCCATGTGCAGTTGCAAACCGTAGTCTGGCTTTTTATGGCGGTTTTGGAGAAGTGACATCTTTCTTGCTGAGCGGCCTTTCAGGTTATGTCGATTTAGGACTCGTTTTACTGTGGATATAGATACTTTTGTACCTGTTTCTTCCAGCATCTTCACAAGGTCCTTTGCTGTTGTTCTGAGATTGATTTGCACTTTTTGCACCAAAGTGCGTACTTTGGACATTTCTCTCAAAAATGAACCAGACTTGCGGAGGTCTACAATTTTTTTTCTGAGGTCTTGGCTGATTTCTTTGATTTTCCCAAGATGTCAAGCAAAGAGGCACTGAGTTTGAAGGTAGGCCTTGAAATACATCCACAGGTACACCTCCAATTGACTCAAATGATGTCAATTAGCCTATCAGAAGCTTCTAAAGCCTTGACATAATTTTCTGGAATTTTCCAAGCTTTTTAAAGGCACAGTCAACTTAGTGTATATTAACTTCTGACGCACTGGAATTGTGATACAGTGAATTATAAGTGAAATAATTTGTCTGTAAACAATTGTTGCGAAAATTACTTGTGTCATGCACAAAGTAGATGTCCTAACTGACTTGCCAAAACTATAGTTTGGTAACAAGAAATGTGTGGAGTGGTTGAAAAACAAGTTTTAACCTGTTACAGCTAGGGTCCCATTTTCCGAATTTTCGCCTGTCTGACGTGCCCAAAGTTAAATGCCCGCCACTCAGGGCCAGAAACTAGGATATTCACATAATTAGTACTATTGGATAGGAAACACTCTGAAGTGTCTAAAACCATTGAGATAAAGTCTGTGGGTATACCAGAACAGATATAGCAGGCAAAAACCTGAGATTTCTGTCCGGAATTCCTTTTTCTTTTGCCCTCCACTCACTTTGAAGGCCTGGTAATAGAAGTCAATGGGGAATAGGACACAGGTTGCAGTACCTATGGCGTCCACTGGATGTCAACAGTCTCTGGAAAGTGTCTGGAGGAAATAGCCCTGAGGAGATCCTTATAGAAGAAGAAAGACTACAGGAAGGGAAAAATGTAAACAACCGTGCACGTTCACGAGAACGTGAACGCACCCAGCTTTCTTTTCCTTTTATAACGTTTCAGTTACCGTCCGTGTAAAATATGATCGCTATGATATTTGATTTGTTTGTGAAAAGATGAGAGGTAAAACTTGAATGCGTTTTCTTCACTGTCCAACGGGGGAGTAGACTGACAATGCTTGGTGGAGTAGCTGAACATAACGTGCCAACNATTTCTGTCCGGAATTCCTTTTTCTTTTGCCCTCCACTCACTTTGAAGGCCTGGTAATAGAAGTCAATGGGGAATAGGACACAGGTTGCAGTACCTATGGCGTCCACTGGATGTCAACAGTCTCTGGAAAGTGTCTGGAGGAAATAGCCCTGAGGAGATCCTTATAGAAGAAGAAAGACTACAGGAAGGGAAAAATGTAAACAACCGTGCACGTTCACGAGAACGTGAACGCGCCCAGCTTTCTTTTCCTTTTATAACGTTTCAGTTACCGTCCGTGTAAAATATGATCGCTATGATATTTGATTTGTTTGTGAAAAGATGAGAGGTAAAACTTGAATGCGTTTTCTTCACTGTCCAACGGGGGAGTAGACTGACAATGCTTGGTGGAGTAGCTGAACATAACGTGCCAACCAAACGGAGATTTATGGATATAATGAATTACTTTTTCTAACAAAAGAACCATGGATTCTCTTGTTTGGACACTTGGGAAGCCCTCAGAAGTTATTTGAAAGGTAAGCGATTTATATTAGCTGTGATATGGACATTTTGAGAACCGAGCTGGATATGAATTTATGCTAATGTGGAAAATATGTGAGGTACTAGCCTCAAACAATCAAATGTGGTGCTTTCACCGTAAAGCCTTTTTGAAATCTGACAACGCAGTGATATTGCCAAGAAGCAGAGCTTTTGATGGCTATGCAACACTTGTATATTGAAGAATGTTAGATATTACAAATTTTTATTTCGAATTTGCCGCGTTATGTTTGCTCTGAAAACGATCCCGCTAGCGGGATCCGTGCGCAGAGAGGTTAACCTCATAGGGAGCGTTGGGGCGCTAGCGCCCCAGTCACGACAATACCCGGAAAAATGTAAGGCGCCAAATTCAAAATCCAAAAGTACAATTAGAAAACATTCATCAATATACAAGTGTTCCACACTCTTCAAAAGCTTAAACTATTGGCAATCTCACAGCGATGTCAGATTTCAAAAAGGCTTTTCGGCGAAAGCACAACATTTGATTGTCTGAGGACAGCGCCTCGCATATTTTCTGCATTAGCATCATTTCATAACCAGCACGGGTCTCACAAAACACATAAAAAGAGCTAAAAAAAGATCTTCTGCTCAGGGCAACCCGAAGTGTCCAAGCAAGACATCCAATGTTCCTTTTGTTAGAAAAAGTCCTTTATATCCATAAATCTCTGTTTGGTTGGCGCTTTATGTTCAGAAAATCCACCGTCCACTCGCCCATTGTACAGGGAAGAGAAAGCGTTCAAAATATACCTATCAAGTTTGTCCAAACAAATCAAACATCGTTTATAATGTATCCTTAGGTACACTTTTATGTATATTAACTATAATATTTCACACGGATAATATCCTCAGCGATAGAAAAGTGAAATCCCGAGGCGCGCACTCACGGTCTCATGCGCAAAACACAAAGGGCACTTCCTCAATCCACTTACATAATCTTCTTCTATCCAGTTGTTTTTCAAGGTAAACTCATCAAACCTTGTCTAAAGACTGTTGACATCTATTGGAAGCCATAGGTACTGCAACCTGGGTCCTGGATTACAGCAGATCCCATAGACAATTGGAAAAGAGGGCATGTCACAAAAAAAACAATTCCGGACAGAAATTCCTCGGGTTTTCACCTGCCAAATCAGTTCTGTTATACTCACAGACATTATTTTAACAGTTTTAGAAACTTCAGAGTCTTTTCAATCCAATACTACTAATTATGTGTGTGCATATCCTAGTTTCTGGGCCTGAGTGGCAGGCATTTTACTTTGGGCACGCCAGACTCTCCTAAACCGTTACCTCTGCTGCCCTGTGAGTGTAACAAAACTGATATAGCAGGCGAAAACCAGAGAAATTTCTTTTTTTTTGTGACCTTTGCTCTGTTTGATACTCTCCCTATTGATTTTAATGGAATCCAGCTCCTAGACTGCAGTACCTATGGCTTCCACTAGATGTCAACAGTCTTTATACAGAGTTTGGAAGCTGTAGCCCTGAGCAGAACGGATAGGAACAGGAAATAGTCGAGGTAGCTCAGATGTCAACAAGATTTTACAGGCGCGAGACCGTGTGCGCGCCCCACTGTATTTTCCTTTTATAACGTTTAGGTTACCATCCGTATGAAATATTATCGCTAATATTGATAAAAGGATAGCTAAGGATGCATTATAAATGATCTATGATTTGTTTAGGAAAAATTGATAGGTATATTTGAACGCTTTCTATTCACGGTTCAATGGGCGATTCGACGTTGGATTTTCTGAACATAACGTGCCAACCAAACAGAAATTTATGGAAATAAAATATATGACTTTTTCTAACAAAAGAACCATTGGATGTCTTCGTTGGACACTTGGGAAGCCCTCAGCAAAAGTTCTTCGAAAGGTAAGGAATTTATTTTAGCTCTGATATGGGTTTTGTGTGACCCGCGCTGGATATGAATTTATGCTAATGCAAAAATTATGGAGGTGCTATCCTCAAACAATCAAATGTTGTGCTTTCGCCGTGAAGCCTTTTTGAAATCTGACAACGCTGTGATATTGCCAAGAAGCAGAGCTTTTGATGACTATGCAACACTTGTATATTGATGAATGTTTAATAATTCAACTTTTGGATTTTGAATTTGGCGCCTTACATTTCACCGGGTAGTGTCGGGAGTGGCCCGATAGCGCGCCGCTACTCCCTAAGTAGTTAATTTGGTTTTGCCTATCCTCAAAGTCTTTCTCTCTCTTGATCCAGGTAATCATAGAGAGGTACGACCAGTACAAATGCCCTGTGACGAACCATCAAACAGGCAAAGCGTCAATACAGGGCTAAGATTGAATCATACTTCAACGGCTCCGACGCTCGTCTTATGTGGCAGGGCTTGCAAACTATTACAGACTACAAAAGGGAAGCACAGCCGCGAGCTGCCCAGTGACACAAGCCTAACAGACGAGATAAATCACTTCTATGCTCGCTTCAAGGCAAGCAACACTGGAGCATGCATGAGAGCATCAGCTGTTCCAGACGACTGTGTGATCATGCTCTCCGTAGCCGACGTGAGTAAGACATTTAAACAGGTCAATATACACAAGGCTGTGGGGCCAGACGGATTACCAGGACCTGTGCTCCGGGCATGTGCTGACCAACTGGCAGGTGTCTTCACTGACATTTTCAACATGTCCCTGATTGAGTCTGTAATACCAACATGTTTCAAGCAGACCACCATAGACCCTGTGCCCAAGAACACAAAGGCAACCTGCCCAAATTACTACAGACCCGTAGCACTCATGTCCGTAGCCATGAAGTGCTTTGAAAGGTTGGTAATGGCTCACATCAACACCAGTATCCCAGAAACCCTAGACCAACTCTAATTTGCATACCGCCCAAACAGATCCACAGATGATGCAATCTCTATTGCACTCCACACTGCCCTTTCCCACCTGGACAAAAGGAACACTTATGTGAGAATGCTATTCATTGACTACAGCTCAGCGTTCAACACCATAGTACCCTCAAAGCTCATCACTAAGCTAAGGATCCTGGGACTAAACACCTCCCACTGCAAGTGGATCCTGGACTTCCTGACGGGCCGCCCCCAGGTGGTGAGGGTAGGTAGCAACACATCTGCCATGCTGATTATCAACACTGGAGCTCCCCAGGGGTGCGTGCTCAGTCCCCTCCTGTACTCCCTGTTCACCCACAACTGCGTGGCCAGGCATGACTCCAACACCATCATTAAGTTTGCAGACGACACAACAGTGGTAGGCCTGATCACCGACAACGACGAGACAGCCTATAGGGAGGAGGTCAGAGACCTGGCTGGGTGGTGCCAGAATAACAACCTATCCCTCAACGTAACCAAGACTAAGGAGATGATTGTGGACTACAGGAAAAGGAGGACCGAGCACGCCCCCATTCCCATCGACGGGGCTGTAGTGGAGCAGGTTGAGAGCTTCAAGTTCCTTGGTGTCCACAACAACAAACTAGAATGGTCTAAACACACCAAGACGGTTGTGAAGAGGGCACGACAAAGCCTATTCCCCCTCAGGAAACTAAAAAGATTTTGCATGGGTCCTGAGATCCTCAAAAGGTTCTACAGCTGCAACATCGAGAGCATCCTGACTGGTTGCATCGCTGCCGCAAGGCACTACAGAGGGTAGTGCATACGGGCCAGTACATCACTGGGGCTAAGCTGCCTGCCATCCAGGACCTCTACACTAGGCGGTGTCAGAGGAAGGCCCTAAAAATTGTCAAAGCCCCCAGCCACCCCAGTCATAGACTGTTCTCTCTACTACCGCATGGCAAGCGGTACCGGAGTGCCACGCCTAGGACAAAAAGGCTTCTCAACAGTTTTTACCCCCAAGCCATAAGACTCCTGAACAGGTTATCAAATGGCTACCCGGACTATTTGCATTGTGTGCCCCCCCCCCCCAACCCCTCTTTTTACACCGCTGCTACTCTCTGTTCATCATATATGCATAGTCACTTTAACTATACATGCATGTACATACTACCTTAATTGGGCCGACCAACCAGTGCTCCCGCACATTAGCTATCTATCTGCATTGTGTCCCGCCACCCACCACCCGCCAACCCCTCTTTTACGCTACTGCTACTCTCTGTTCATCATATATGCATAGTCTCTTTAACCATAGCTACATGTACATACTACCTCAATCAGCCTGACTAACC